>CM076581.1:266494385-266680478 GCA_034641835.2 Pinus albicaulis
TTATTTTACTTTTCATAATTTAGTTTCTTAAATTCATTCAAGGACATCCAAAATAAAAAACATTTAAAAAAAATAACCTTTACATAAAATCACTAAAATAAACTAAGTAAGAAAGGCTTCTAGCATATATAGTGCACTTGCACTTCACAAGATTACCAACTTCGTTCGATAATTTATGATAGCAATTTAAGACAATTAAATTGACTAAAAAGGTATCCATTTTCCTCAATTGCAGAAGTTTGCAATCTGTATTTTGAGTCAAACTTGCAGTGCTTCTCAGTGTGAGCGCAATTGGGCTGCCTTGTAGAGGATTCACCCGAAGAAGAGAAACCGTTTGGAACAAAAATGGTTAAAATATCTAGTCTATGTCAAATATAAAAGACCTAATAAAATTCTCATTATGTTGGAAGATATTGATCCAACATTAGATTAGGTAGCAGAGAGTCATCTAACATAGTTTGATTCTGATGAGGATATTGGTCTTGATTTGGATTTACAAATGGACACATTAGTTGAACATAATGTTCAGTTAAATGAAGATCCACTAATACCAGGCCCAACCCCAAGTCCTTTAGTTGCAGGCACTTCCTCTACTAAGCCAAGACGCAAGTGCATAGATCGTCTATCTCAGCGTGCAGATGTTGCCCCTGCTAGTGCTACTACTTCTACAGTTGCAGTTGGAGATCACGATGAGGAAGAGGAGCCATGGGTTTCCCTGTATGATGAGTCAAATTTTGCTTTAGATGATGTTGGCTTTTCTAGCAGTAGCCAGTAGTGAATTGCGACTAGTGATGTTTTATTGTAGAGGCCATTTAGAGCCTCCTTGGTTATGCGTTTTTGTTTTGATCTCTATATGTTACAATTTACATGTATTGGACAGTGCACTAGGTGTCATTTTGATATAATGGATATATTCATGAGCCTAATTTGATCATATGTTGTCTTCTCTCTATATTCTAATGCTTTTTATTTGGAAACATGAACGAAAACCTTTAAAATTATGTTTTTTATAATAATAATAAAAAATTATTGTATTTTTTACTAAGACCGAGTCATTGAAATCAACCTGGCCGAGTCGATACCAAGTCAAATTTGGATTCAAATCTGACCCTCGGCCGGTTCTGAACCTGATTCAAATTTTTAAAACATTGATTTGATCCCATCTACATCCTTATATAATGTAAGTGATTCAACACTTCTTTATATCGCATGTTAATGTTGTAGTGGGAAAGGTAACAAGTATATGCCAAAGAATGGCATATTGTAGTGTAAGAAAAATATGAAATCAACCACTTAGTGATTGCCACTCACTCAAAAATGGGAATGGGATTAGGAATGAAGGTCATCATTGGTGATATATGCAATGAGGAACACATCATTCCCATCATGCAATAATGTTACGCTTATGGATTCCTACTCTTAATTTACAATTTACATTCTCTCTTACCATTGCACCATTATTGAGTTAGAGCATGCCATTTTCGTAAATTTAGATCATATTAGGACCATTATCTTGTCACTCATTTAACATATGAACTTCATTATGAATTCATCATGAGCACAAAGAGATATTGAGATATTTGTCAATGTTGCCACATAGTTGTATATTTTTCATTCTAAGCTTTATTACTCCATGTGATGTTTGTAGGTTGGAAATTATGTCTATATTTTTAGATTCAATGAGTAATAAAACTCACGCTAGCTTCCTCCACATTGTGACCAAATTCCATGTAGGTCATTGGTGTCTCAAGATGACACATATGGTTTGGTTTAGTTAGGTTAAGTTACTAGTCTTCTTGTTGTTAATTTTAAATTATTTTCAATACAACTAAAACATATAGAGGACTCTTCTGCATTCAATTGCAAAAACCATCACACATATGATATGTTGTCGAGATGGATGATGTTGCCAAAGTGGGTTTTAGGTTCAAGTATCAAGTGATAAAAAACTCACCTATAACAACACAATCTCGATTCCTATTCAAGAGAGATATATTGATTTGGTTTTGTCCAAATCATATATGACAACAAAGATATAGGGATGATGGGTTAGTACATGGATGAAGATAGGTCACTGGCGATGCAACCATCGATGTTGACTCCTCATCATACTTTGTTTTATTCCCTTCCATGTTCCTCATTGGCTAAGTTGGTGGGAATTAAAGGATTGGGGACAGCTAAGTTGGGTTTATGTGTTGCAGCCAATACTTTTAATATCAAACATTTCATTCCTTGTGTAGGGTGGTTGGATTTTTAGGATATTAGAGGGCATACGAAAGTGCACAGAGAATTTAATGCATTGTGGGAAGAGATTATAAATAAACAAATTGAGAGGTGGAAGGAAAATGAGGATGATTCTATAAACATGTTTCTTGACACCTCTTAGAAGGCCAATGCCATAGACATAAAATTAAGTAGAACATAGAACATAAATTCCCATCTTCTATACATCTTGATAGGTAGTATTGATATTTTGATCATTAATATGGATAGGGAAACACTAGATACATTGATAATTCTAATATGATAAAAGAGAGTGGAGAAAGAGCTTGATGGGTGATTAGAAAACATAGCCTAAAGTCATGTGATTTTCCAAGTTTTGAGTACCTATAATGGGCAATGAAGGAAACATTGAGATTACATTTTTCAATTCTACTATTGCTTCCCTAAAAATAAATAAAGACTTGCACTATGGTAGGATACAAAATTCACGAGTGTGTTGTCTGTGATAGTGGCATTCCAATTGATAGCCACTATAGGATTATATAGGAGAATAACAACTTATTTGGGACCTTAGCAAAATTTTGGTGCATGGTTAAATCATAAAAACTATATATAAATTAGTAGAATAGTAGCATGATGTTGATGGCATTGAAGAAGATGACAAGTTGGTGGATGGACACACAAGGGGGTTAATGGAATATTGAGGTAAGAAATTAACAAAAGGCATGTGATGATACAAAGCAAAGGAGGACTGAAATGAAGCCCCTTATCATCCTCTTAAGACATGAACATATAAATACATCTTGAAGAAATGTCTCATTCCAAACTATCTTAGTAGTTTCTTATTTGAAATGTAATTTGTGTTTCCCATGGTATCTTGAAGCAAATAAATGGTCTTAGATTAATCAATTGAGCAAAGGCCAAGCTACTTACCAAGATATCTCTTTCATTTATTGTAATACACTATATATAACTAAGCTCAAAGGTATTGTAAATTTGAAGATTGTAGAGGAATTGGCTTTGTTTAGTTCTATGTGTTGTAATCTTAATGATAATAAGATAGGAAATATATAAAAATTTGATCAAACAAGAAAAATTAAGAAATAAAAAATTAAAGCATGCATATCATGATTAATATGTTGTAATGTACAATCACTTAAAAAAAGGTAAGGATGACAAGTTAGAAGAACCACAAACAAACAATTGTCATATCCTTAAAATCCCTTCTACATTAGATTGTCTAAATTCTTTGTAAAAAAATCATGGATCCAAAAATCATGGACACGTATCTTTTTTCCTCAGGAAAAATCGTAATTTTATTAAAAGAAACAAAATTACATGTTGCATTAGCAGATAATAGGCTAAACAACCAGCCGAGACTGGTGTTCATAAAAACAAGCAAGTGACAATTAATATACAATGGGGAGAAAAACTATGTTTTTCTCCCTTTCTTTTTTTCCACCTTTCGCCATGAACCTTGTGATGATGTGGGGAAGACAAGTGCGAGCTGATTTTCAACTGTAGCTGCTCCTACTTCCTTGTCCGAGTCCAAGGTTTCTGATGAGTGATTCCGTCTGTTCCCACCGCAGTCAGGTACAACTAGTTCCCATGTTGGCAGGTCCTGTTGTGTTTGTATATCAAATGGATCCAGTGTGTCTTTTTCTTGTGCATCTAGGACTATTGTTGACTGTTTGTTCCCATCTGATGTGGGTGCATTTGCTTCTTCTTACATCTCCTCTTCTAGGTCACATGGAGGGTATTGCCATCCTTTGGGTGCTTTTCTGGTCCTCTTCTTTCTTCGATTATCTCTCTTTGCTTCAGGATAGGTATTTTGTAGATGACCAGTCTGTCTACAAATTCTGCATCTAAATGTGGTGTTTTCATAGTCTATATGTTGCATCCATTTTTGTTGTTTGTGTGCCAGTTGAATGCTTTCTCGTAATCCTTTTTTGAGGTCTACCTCATCACAGATACGTGCGAAGGTGAAGATTCTCTCCTCCAACCACTGTGTATCTATTTCAATGTTTCACACAAGCACATTCCCAATGCCTTGTAGGACGTTGTCACTCCAGAAAGGTAGGGGGAGATTATATAGCCTGATCCAAACCGGCATTCTGGAGACAACCATAGTGTTAGCATCAAATTCTGGGAACCAAGGGGTGATATAAAGTCTGGTAGATCCCCAAAACCATGGACCCTCCTTGAGGATGTAGTGTCTGATTTCTGAATGCTAAAATTTAACTATGAAGAAGCCTTTTGAACAGAGATGTATTTCGCATTCCATAGTCTAGTTATTAAATATCCATTGAAATAGGTCCATTGGTTTGGGCCAGAAGCTATTGAAGCAGCAGATAAGTGCTTGTGCCTGATATGTGTTTCGATGTTCATCAATCTTAGGTAAATATATGGCCAGTTCAGGTGTGTGATTCAGCTGCTCTACAGTGTAGGGCCTGGGGGCATTGCTCTCTAGTTCTGTAGGGGCATTTGGTTTTTTGTTCCCCTGCAAAATGTTCTTGAAGGAGGGTCTTGTATTGTGATCCTGTTTAGAGGTGTCGCCTCCCCTATTCCCCCAACGGTTTTAGTTTTTCCCTGATCCCCTGTTCCTCCTCCTCATAAACAGAGGTTGAGGATGATGGTAGCACCTGAGGATATAGTGTGATACTTTATGGTTCTATGGTTTTGAAGTACTCTGCTTTCATGTATCAGTAGCTGTAATGATAGAGGGTATCCCTGAGCTTTTGTAATATGCATTTTGAGATCAGATACCAGCTCTGTATCTTCTGCCCATAATACAAGATTTTCCCCAATAAGTGTATTAATAAAAAATTGAAAATGGTTATTATTTACCTGTTCTGTGGCGCCTGTTGCCCCAATGTGTTCACTCACCTGAGTCGATGCTGAGTCAATCTGCAAAGTCGATGTTGGGTCAATCTGCAAAGAGGGGAGCCATATGTGTCGAGGGAAGCATAGTGAGGATTGACTGCACTCTACTCGAAACTCGGCATCTGCATACGATTTGGGCAGGCAGATGTTTCACCGATAATAGCCCAAAGCCTTCTGTAGAGGGTAGCCCTGCACCTCCGATAACATAGGATGGCATGGTGGGTAGAGCATACTGCAGCTAGTGAATTTTAGGAGCAGCCGTGCCGGTCCATCCACAAACTCCGAGATCGATCTTTGATAGCTAGGTGCTGCCATTCTCCAAGGAAGATAGCCACCTTTCATGGGGGGCTGATGGCATTGTAGAATTCGTAGGGCCACCAAACATAGGTGAGGGTTTGCCACAACAGTCCTGGAGCCACAAGGTTTGTGGTCGCTGTGTGTTGAGTGGTTTGGGCAATCAACGCAATGAGAATACCAGGCCGAGGAATATAGTGATGGTCGAGAGTGTGCAAGGGTGATGGCTTCAGTGCCATACTTTTATTTTCGGATGGTAGCCAGTGTGTAAGGTGTCGCCGCATAGTTGCAGGTCGCCCTAGCTCTGGAAACCCTAACTCCGCTCACCATTTTTTCTCTATCATGGACACATATCAAATGTATATTGAAACTCTAATTGTATAAATTCCAATGATGAAATATGTACCCAAATTATAATTGTATAAATACTAATGCTTAATCATAAAATTGTGCCAAATCTTTGTGAAAAAATTATATATCCAAACTCTAATGATATATGTCTAAGCTCTAATTATATAAACACAAATCAAGTTTATATGTATACTTATATAATATTGACTTTATAATATTAGGGTTTATCATATTAATATTAATATTCGGATTATAATATTAATATATAGGGTTTATAATATTAGGTTTCAATGTTAATTAAAAACTAAACACTTAACTTACGCTTACTTATATTAAAACTCTATAGTAAAACCCCAATACTAAACACATTACTAAAACTCTATTATTAATACCCAATATTTTAATATTATAAAATCTAATGATTACTTATATAATTATTATTATTATATTAATATTAAATCATTACCATACAGCTAATATTTATTAATATGGTATATCAACCAAATTTAATAATGTTGTTGTGTATACTATATGCTTGCTGTATATAAACTATATTTATTCATATAATTGTGCTAAATATATAAATATCAACCACTAAAATATATCCAAACTATAATTATATATCATAAAATTATATAAATCTATATATCTAAACTTAATATATATATATATATATATATATATATATATATATATATATATATATATATATATATATATATATATATATATATATATATATATATATATATATATATATATTATAATAATGGTATTTAACATATTAATGCAAATTCAACACGATGTATATATAATAATAACATTTTAAAAAATTATAAAATTAGAAAATGAAATTTATCCAACCATTATGATGGTAAGACCATTAAGTTAAAAAATAACAATTTAATGATTGATTAAGGCATTAAAGGATGTGAAGTTGTCATAACATTTATTTGAAATCCATGGCTACTGTGGTCCACTTCCTATTCTAATTTTCAGCAAATTGATGAATATGGCATTTAAGGATATGAAGCTATTGATGAATGTGGCATTTAACGATATCAGGTTGTAAAATTTATGTCCGGTGATGCCAATGGGTTACCGTGAAGAGAATGGGACAAAATAACGTCTGTTGCGATCATAGGAAACCAATCGTCTGGTAAAGTAGAAAGAGAAACCGACCAACTGTTGTGCATAATGAATCAAACACTTAAAGATCCCGTCGTTGTCAAAAGAAATGAATTGCCTATTCAAAGCATATGGTTGACGGGGAGACGCGTAAAATGCGGAATGGGTACACCAGGAAATCGCCACTCATGCACGTCCACTCCCACCTACTTTTTATGTCGGTGGATGCCACCTATTTTTCTTTGAGGCCTATCACAAAGAATCATGTCATATGTTGGTGGATGCAAGCTGGTTTGCATAAATAATTGGGTCCCAACTAAAGGATTCATATCTTTGGTAAAGCAGATTTCTGCAAGGAAATCAACGCAGGCCACTTTATGCGTACATAAATGATAGATGGCAATGGTCAATAATGTTGTGACACGTTAAGCAATCATACCCACCCAATTCCCCTACAGGGCTCCAACCTTCCCAAGGAAACCGAAGGAGAATTAGCAACAAAATACCACCAAGGATTTACTAGGTTTACTAGGATGTAGGGTTTCAGTGGCTCCTAGGCTCACACATGGCTCTAGAATGCGCCCCTTTCATTGGAAAATAAGGATTATATATGCATGTTAGGTTTTTGCAAATTTCAATCAAATAACTAAATTCCTAAAACTTGGGAATTTACTTAGAAATTTTTCCATTCACTTTAGAAATATAATATAAATAACAATTCATGACTTTAGGCATATATTATGCCTTTAAGACTTAGGTAATATGCATGGATTTATGACCTTGGGAATATATCCCTATAAAGTGGCCTTAGGATAAGGTTATATGACTTTGGCTTGGGAACCATTTCTTATTGTAGTCTCTTCACCTTTCCCTTTTATGGAATCTGAACCTCCTATAGTCTTTTGGTCTAGTATTTTGAAACTATGATGTTATTTTATTAATATATGTGAGTGCATGTACATTTTACATTGCTAAGTTCTCCAACCTTAGTCTTTAGAAGCTCTCCAACCCAAAACCATATTAGTTGTTTAGCCTAGATAAAATATATGTACATATATGTTTACAACTAGGTATATTACCTGAAAACCCCTCCACAAATATCAAATCTTTTTTATCTTTATGGAATTTGTTTCTCAAGGTTATTAATAAAGTGAATGGATTTTCTGCACTTCTCGAAAAAATTATATATCTTAATGTTCTATCCCACACTCCTCATATAATGTAAGTGATTCGAAACATTTATATGATATGTTAATGTTGTAGTGGGAAATGTGACAAGTATATGCCAGAGAGACCTTGTCCTAAGGATGAACCACATTAGTTGGTTCGAAGCGTCTATCTAATCCTAATGATGTGATTAATCCGAAAGACATTTTATCTGCATTTTGTATTGTGAAAAAAATATGAAATTTTCCACTTAATGATTGTTACATTTCTCCAAAATTGTATATATCTTAATATTTGATCCCACCTTCCTCCTTGTATAGTGTAAGTGATTCAACACTTGTTTATATGGCATGCTAATGTTGCATTGGGAAAGGTGACAAGTATATGCCAAAGAAAACATATTGTAGTGTGAGAAAAATATGAAATCAACCACTTAGTGATTGCCACTCACTAAAAAATGGGAATGGGATCAATGAATGGAGGTCATCATTGGTGATATATGCATTGAGGAACACATCATTCTCATCATGCAATCATGTTATGCTTAGGGATTCCTACTCTGAATTTACGATTTCCATTGTAGCTTATCATTCCACCATTATTGAGTTGGAGCATGCCATTTTCGTAAATATAAATCATATTAGGACCATTATCTTGTCACTCATTTCACACATGAACTTTACTATGACATCATCTTGAGCACAAAGAGATATTGAGAAATTTTCCAATGTTTCCATATAGTTGTATATTTGTCATTCTAAGCTTTATTACTCCATGTGATGTTTGTAGGTTGCAATTATGACTAGAATTTTAGATTCAATAATTACTCAACTCTCGTTACCTTCCTCCACAATGTGTGATACAGGTGGATAGAACAAGTCCAAGTACAAGTGGCTTAAGTACAAAGGCTCAAAAATCAAAGTGTCATAAATGTGACAAACTTAGTGTCAATTTGAAGATCTCGTCTTTCTGATTCCAACGACGCAGACGACACTCAATTCCGAGTTTGTATGAAGGAGTTAAGAGCAGTAAAAGTTTGAGGGTTGACTTGGTGATGTGGCAGCTTAAGGAGGTGACAATTTTGTAGAAATCTGGCCACCGGATTCCAAGAAAAATTGTGGGACGGTTAAATTGACTCATGCGGTCAATTTCCAGAATTTTTAAAAATATCGGTTGGTTTAAATATATATATATATATATGTGTGTGTGTGTGGAGGGCGGGCCAGGACCCCCACCCTCCCCATCCAACGGATATAACAAATGTATTAAAATAAGGGCGGTCGGCGACCATGACCCCACCACCCCCACAACCTATGGCAACAACATATTAAATATGGGTGGGTCAGTGGGGTTTTTCAACCCCAACCACACTCCACGTGTTTAAAACAGAGCTGACGGAGATATGGGGTGGACCGCCCAATGCGGGCCCGACCCCCCAAACATACCCACTTGCATTTAACTCTATGCGTCGGGGTTTTAAAAAATGGTATGCCACGATTTTTAAAACAAAATTTTGACTTAATACGGAGGGGGCGGGGTTTGACCACCCGACCCCCTCCCTCCAATGTAGGATCTCAACCAACTCAGCTAGCGGTCTCCTTGGGGAAGGAATCCACCTGAATTTTAATATATAAACCTACATTTCATAAGTGCGCCCAAGCAGACCAGGAGCGGCATGGATTACGAGACAGGGTGGAACCATGAGCGCTTTGCAAGTGGGGGGCAGAACCATGATTTGAGCCATTTCTAGAGGGGCCAGATTTTCACTTTGTCAGAATCAGGAAAATTTTATATGGATTCTACACCTCTCGGTGCCACGAATCCAACGATGTTGTCCATTTATTCATCAGAGATCTCCAATTTTTGGGCACTTTCAGCTATTGAGGTATAAGGGTGTAATTTTTCATTTATGCTTGTACTTTCATTTTTATTGCCACTTAATGAAAGAGGGCCTCCTCACTGATTGAGCAAAGCCCGGAGACATAGTACCTCCTGGACGAACTCTGATATCAATTCTGTGTCTTCTTGTATGATTTTATGTGCTTCTCTCTTCTTCTGTTTATGCCTTTAAAGTTTCATGGTTAAGATGCAAATTTTACATGTAATTCTTTAACACATCTCAAAGAAAAAGATTTTGGATCAAGTGGTATCAGAGCAAGTGTTTGTAGATGTGAATTTCATGTTTGCATGCTAACTAGAAACAGGCTACGAAGAGGCGAAGGGACACTAAATTCTTTTGACCCTGAAGTAGGATGTGCGCATCGAAGAAGAAACATGGATGACGATGTTCGAAATGAGGAAGAGCTAAACTTCTGCAAGACCTTCTACACCATGGAAGATCAGGCCGAGAAGTTGTTCTATAGACATGAGAAACTAGATAAAGCAGGGGAGAATGCTTCAAAAGGACAAGGTTCAGGGCATGGAGATAATGGAGGAGATTTAGATCCACCTCCTTCTCCTCCAGCAAGTGAAATTTCTTCCTTCTCTTCTCACCATCATCATAGGAATTCAGGACATGCATCTAATAAACCTTTCTTTAAGTTAGATGTCAAATTTGATCTACCCATGTATAATGGTGAAAGTAATGCAGAGAAACTTAACAACTGGATTAGGAAACTTGAACTCTACTACGGGATTTAATATATTGTGAAGGACGAGGCAAAAATCTAGTTGGCTTCTCTTCAACTGAATGTCATCGCTCTCATCTGGTGGGAGAGAAAACTTCAAGGCAGTAGTAATTTGGGTAACCTTCTTTCCTCATGGTCAAATTTTATTATTGCACTTAAAGATCAATTCTATCCCTTGGTTATAATAAAAAATCCTTAATGGAGTGGAGGTACCTAAGGCAAGGTAAATAAAAAAATGTGCAAAGCTTTACCGAGGAATTTAGAAAACAAGCACTAAGTTTGGGCATTTCATTAGATTCATCTGAAGTGGTAACTAAGTATATTGGGTAATTACATAGTTACATTAGACATTCATTGTTAATGTTTGAACCTACCACTATTGACTTGGCCAATGTAAATGCCATTCATCTTGAAACAAGGGCAGCAATGATAAATATGATCATTCAAAGAAACCACCTTTCAAACCTTCAAATGGAAAATTCAAAGGGAAAGGAAAGGGAAAGGAAAAGAAGATGACATCGATGAAGAAAGATGAAGGAGAAAAGCTTTATTTCACTCACTGCAAAAATGAAGGTCATGATGATGATCATTATTGGAAGTTGTACATGGAAAATAAGCCAAAGAGATATGGTGGAAAGGGTAAGCAAAAGACGGTAGCAATCGCGCAACAAGACCTTGGATCTGAATCTGGCGATGAGGCATTGATCACAGCAACATGCACAAAAGATACTCTTTCTCTTCATGTTAATTCTGAATCACATGGAAGCATTAGTTCAACAGATGAGCCTCTTCCCAATGAATGAAAGAGATTTGAGTTTTTTCATATTAGAGTTGTCATAAATCATACAAAAGTAGAAACTCTATTTGATTCAGGCTCTCAAGAAAATTTAATCTCAGAATCCTTGGTTAAAAAGTTAGGCGTATAAGTTAAGCCTCATCCGAAACCTTATCCGCTTGGATGGATACATGACAAAGTAAAATCAAATGTAACCAAGTAGTGTAAGGTTAATTTCGTAATTGCTTCTAAACTAATGGATGAAGTAGAAATGGAAATCATACCATTGGATATCTATGGTATTGTGTTAGGGAGTCCCTATCTTTACAACAAGAAAGTAATTTTCTTTTGACATGAAAATAAATACCATCACAAAATATGGGGTAGAGTATACTGTAAGAGCTCATCAAACCAAGATCAGTGCCAGTCTTGCAAGTGCAGGATAGATGAAGAGATTGGTGAATTCTAGCAAGAGGTGTTTGCTCATGGTTGTGAGATAAAAAGATGTAGAAAAATCTGATGCTTTCCAAGGATGTGATCCGACTCATAAATAGGAATTATGTGAATTTATTTCTAACTATGATGAGTTGTTTCAGGAACCTAGAGGATTGCCTCTGAAACGAGAAATCCAACATGGGATCCATTTGCAGCATGATGCTCCATTTCCAAACATTGGTATGTACAGGGTGTCGTCTATCGAGATGGAGAAGATCAAAAAGCAGGTACAGGAATTGTTGAACCAAGGGTTCATCTGGCCATGTACTTCTCCATGCGACTCGCCAATCGTGTTAGTACCCAAGAAAGATGGCACATGGAGGATGTGCATGGATTATCGAGCGCTGAAAAAAATCACGGTGAAAAATTGATACTCTCTCCCTCGCATTGATGATTTGTTAGATAAATTAAAGAATGCTATCTATTTCACCAAATTGGATTTGCGTGGTGGTTATCAACAGGTCAGAATTGCCATTACAAGGAAAAGACCCTCTAGCGGAGTTTACAAAGGAGGTTTTTAGTGTTATAAAATTGGCCAAAATTGTCAAAAAAAAAAATTCTACAACATCCGTTTATGGTTACAGAGGTTTTGGCGGAGCTTTTAAAGGAAATTCAACACAACTAAAAAAAAATGGGCAACCGGAGGTTATTATGGACGTTTTTCTCATCAGTGTGCTACTAGGGCTTTAACGCACTGATGCGTACATGTAGAAGGTGCCCCGGGCCGGTCAAGGGAGAATGCACCAGGATGTTAAGGTATAAAACTGCACCATGCGTAGTGTTGGTGATACAACGCACGAGGCCGTTCTAATTGGTCTTGGGATTTGTGCAGTGCCCATAGGTCGTATCAATGCACTGATGCATAGACTTACAGAAACGTACCTGTGTGTAGTATCACACAAATGCACTGAGATTTATAATTGGTATCGGTATTCGTACGGTGCCCATAGGTTGTACAAATGCACCAGTGTGTATAGACACATAAACGTACCAATGTGCAGTATCACACAAACGCACCGATATTTATAATTGGTATCAGTATTCGTGTGGTGCCCATAGGTTGTACAAATGCACGGTGGGTATAGACACATAAACACACTGGTGTGTAGTATCACACAAATGAATTGAGATTTATAATTGGTATTGGTATTTGTGCGGTGCCTAGAGGTCATAGAAAGGCACCAGTGCACTTCATAATACAAACGCATCAGTGTACAGTAACTGACACGCACCGATTTTCATTTTTTATTGTTTATATCGACCTATGACATTGCAATTATTGTGATTTTTTAAAATTCATTATTCATCAAAAGTCGACACATCTTACAACAATATTCATATTAATTAAATTTTTATTAATGCATTTGAATGTGATGTTTGGATTAATTTGTTATAGCATATCATAATTATTGTGATTTTTTAAAATTCATTACTCATCAAAAGTCGACACATATATATCTTATAACAACGTTCTTATGAATTAAGTTTTTATTAGTGCATTTGAATGTGATGTTTGGATTAATTTGTTATATCATATCATCAAATTTCACATCTCTTCATTGTAATATTTAATCATCCATATATTTCACAGCGACAATGGAGAACACAATAGAATAAATTAAAACATATATATATATATATATATATATATATATATAAGAAAGTCTTTGTCATACAAAATAGGACAGTTATTGGTATCCCTTTGTCTTTCAATTGGGACACTATGTCCATTATATTAAACAAAATGTTTGATTTCAGAGGATAATATTTCAGAAAATACAACGCCTTGCTTTGATATCCAAACATGGTGATCATCATTCTTCGCTTGAATTGTTGTCACTGCTAGAGCTACTTCCATGACTTGGGTTATTTTCAGGAATGTTTTTTTCATGGTGTTTATTGTTTTCTTCTTCTTCACCTTCCATCTACAAACATAAAAATAAATTGTAATGAGTGTATATACATTGGTGATAATATTGAAATTGCAATATTAAATAATATACATCAATGTAAATCGAAAAGAAATGATGTACCATTGCAATAATTGACTCATAAACTATACACATTCTTTTAAAACCATGTAACATGCCATCTTTCAAGATTTCATCTATTGGCGCAGTTCCATACTTTGTTTCCTACAAGTTTTATATCCCACAACAAATCATATATTTAATATAAAAGAATTTTTTGTTCTATTAATTATAGACGGAGCTAAGAAAAACAAGATCGATAGATGCTTTCAAATTCCACAATTAAGTTATGATATGCCAACATATACTCACAACCCATATTTAACCCAATTTCAATCCGTTTCTCTAATGGTTCTTCTTTGCATGTTAGCACCTATTTGAAGACATTTAATAATGATTTTTGTAAAACAAATTAAAAAATACAAAAATGAAATCTAGTTAAGTTGTTATAAGGAAGTAACAATTACTCACAAAATTAGATATCAACCATTTTCTTCCTTGTCGTCCTGTTTTATGTGATGAATGGGTTCCATTTTCTTTTATTTTCTACAAGAAAATACTTGAAAATGAATATTTAATGCTAAATTGTTTATTTATTGTACCTAATGATCGAAAAATTCAATGATTACATATTAAATTTCACTACAAGGAAAAGACCCTATAGAGGAGGTTATAAAGGAGGTTTTTAGTGTTATAAAATTGGCCAAAATTGTCAAAAAAGCATTTGCTACAACATCTGTTTATGGTTACGGAGGTTTTGGTAGAGATTTTAATGGAAATTCAACAAAACTAAAAAAAATGGATGGTCGAGGTTATTACGGATCTTTTTTTTCATTGGTGCACTATTATGGCTTTAACACACCGATGCATACATGTAGGAGATGCCCCGGGGCAATCGAAGGAGAATGCACCGGGTTGTTAAGGTATAAAACTGCACCAGGCGTATTGTTGGTGATACAATGCACAGGGCCATTCTAATTGGTCTTGGGATTTGCGCGGTGCCCATAGGTCGTATCAACGCACCAGTGTGTATACTTATAGAAACACATCAGTGCACAATATCACACAAATGCACCGAGATTTATAATTGGTATCGGTATTCGTGATGTGCCCATAGGTCGTACAAATGCACTGGTGCGTATAGACACATAAACGCCCTGGTTCGGAGTAACATAGAAATGCACCGAGATTTATAATTGGTATCAGTATTCATGTGGTGCCCATAGGTCATACAACAACACCAGTGTGTATAGACACATAAACGCCCTAGTGCACAATAACACACTAATGCACCGAGATTTATAATTGATATCGGTATTCGTGCAATTCCCATAGGTCGTAGAAATGCACCGGTGTACAGTAACTGACACGCACTGGTTTTCATTTTGTATTTTTTAGAAACATCGACCTATGACAGTGCAATTATTGTGATTGTTTTAAATTCATTATTCATCAAAAGTCGACACATCTTATAACAATATTCACATTAATTAAATTTTTATTAATGCATTTGAATGTAATGTTTGGATTAATTTGTTATATCATATCATAATTATTGTGGTTTTTTAAAATTCATTATTCATCAAAATTCAACACATATATATCTTATAACAATATTCATATGAATTAAATTTTTAGTAGTGCATTTGAGAATGACAATGGAGAACGCAATAACAACAATGGAGAATGCAATAGAATAAATAAAAACATATATATATATATATATATATATATATATATAAGACAATCTTTGTCATTCAAAATGAGACAGTTATTGGTATCCCTTTGTCTTTCAATTGGGACACTATGTCCATTACATTAAACAAAATGTATGATTTCACAGACATATTTCAAAAAATACAACGCCTTGCTTTGATATCCAAACATAGTGATCATCATTCTTCGCTTGAACTGCTGTCATTGCTAGAGCTACTTCCATGACTTGGGTTATTTTCAGGAATGTTTTGTTCACGGTGTTGATTGTTTTCTTCTTCTTCACCTTCCATCTACAAACATAAAAATAAACTGAAGTGAGTATATATAAATTGCTGAGAATAATGAAAATTTCAATATTAAATAATATACATCACTGTAAATCGAAAAGAAAAATGACGCACCATAGCAACAATTGACAAATAAACTACACACGTTCTTTCAAAACCATGTACCATGCCATCTTTCAAAATTTCATCTGTTGGCGCAGTTCCATGCTTTGTTTCCTGCAAGTTTTATACTCCATAACAAATCATATATTTAATATAAAAGACTTTTTTGTTCTATTAATTATAGATGGAGCTAAGAAAAACAAGATCGATAGATGCTTACAAATTCCACAATTAATTTCTGATATGCCAACATATACTCACAACCCATATTTAACCCAATATCAATCAATTCCTCTGATGGTTCTTCTTTGTATGTTAGCACCTGTTTGAAGACATTCAATGATGATTTTTATAAAACAAATTAAAAAATACAAAAATAAAATCTAGTTAAGTTGTTATGAGGAAGTAACAATTACTCACAAACTTAGATATCAACCATTTTCTTCCTTGTCATCCTGTTTTATGTGCTAAATGAGTTCCATTTTCTTTTCTTTTCTGCAAAAAATACTTGAAAATGAATATTTAATGCTAAATTGTTTATTTATTGTACCTAATTATCGAAAAATTCAATGATTACATATTACATTCGAAGCATGTTGTTGTTGAGATGGCTCCTCCTACAATGCAATTTTGTCCATTTCTTTAACCATCTCCTTGTACACATTTTTGGACATTCCTACCGGCATATTTATGATATCAGCTCGTTCATCTTTTGAGATTTTCATAATCTTCTTGAAAATGTAACATGACAATAAACTATTTAATTTTTATATTGATATATGAAAAGTAAATATAACAAAAGTGATATTTATAAATAATTCTAAACAAACATTTAAAGGAATATTAATTTTTATTCCTTCTTTTTTGTCATTGTACGTTTTTGCTATTAAAAGTCTAACATGTCTCATTGACCAATTCTCTGAAAACTCTTCCTATAGTTTAGATAAAATTTGGTTCTTGGAATCATTGGATTGGTTTTTTTATTGTAAGTGGAAAGATCGTCTATACATTCATTCCACTAGATCCCTCAAACTTTTGTAAAATTTTTTCCCCCTTTCGTTAACCTCTAGCACCACTTCAGATGAGCTAAGGAGCAATTCATTTTCATTTGCATGTTCTATTTTTTTCTTTTCTTAGAACAACATTCCTTTTTTGAGTTGTTGGTCCCTATAGAACCTTAAACAGATGTGAATTAATAGACTGTTTGACACATGTTATCTAATAATTTTAATTATATTATAAATGAAAATTAAAAAAAGAAACTCATATTGGATCGATAGTATTTTTTCATTCACCTGATTCATCCTTTTGCAAATTTTCCATCAAGCTTTTACGCTCTTTTGGTCCTAGATCAGAAATAATCTTATTGAGCTTCATCATTTTCTGCCTCTGCATGATACACAGTAAAAAATATATATTAGTTAAACTTACATATAGTTCAAAAATAATATTTTTTATAAAAAATTTACAAAAAACTTGCATTTTTTGTTTTTCTTAATGTGTTATCTGTATTTTTGTTACTTGATCTCTTGTCAGTCATTTATTTATCAATCTCAAACCTGTACCATATCATTCATTAATATATTTATAAATAAATTGTCAACTTTTCAGGTAAAAAATAAAATCTCAAGAAACCGGTGCGTCATTCATGGTGTACGCATCAATGTCGGTGCATGGGGGTCTTCGAAACACACCGCACAAATGGTATAATTTTTTTCTTTTATTTTTTTTATCACATTACTTTCGCGGTGCACTTGTACAATAAAGAGCACCGGTGCGCTAGGTTATGCCGGGCACACCGATGAAAAAAAACAATTTTTTTTTTTAATTCACGCAAGGGCTGATATGGATTGGTATCCGACTATGCAAATCATCCCGTCGGTTGGATGTCTTAGGTCTATATTTAGCAATACAAAACCTATAAATCTAAATTGAAAAACCCTAATTCTGAAATCACAGAAAGAGGGATAAGAAAGGGTAGAAACAAAAAGAATGTAGGATTTGTATTTTTTAAAAGTGCATTTTTTTTTTTTGCGAAACAGAACGTTCGTGGTGCGCCATAATGAAATAGCGCACCGGCTGCATATTTTACAAATGGTGCACTGAGAAAAAATATTTTGTTTTTTTAAATTTTTATCACAGTACTTTCGCGATGCGCTGGTCTAATAGAGCGCACCGGTGTGCTATGTTATGCAGTGCGCACCGATGAAAAAATCTTTTTTTTATTTACGCAAGGGCCGACATGGATTGGGATCTGACTATGCAATTCATCCCGTGGGTTGGATGTCTTGGGCCTATATTTAGCAATACAAACCCTATAAATATAAATTGAAAATCCCTAGTTCTGAAATCACAGAAACAGGGAGAAGAAAGTGCAGAAACAAAAAGAATGTAGGTTTCATTTCTAAAATGGATTTTTTGTGCGAAATAGCACTTTCGTGGTGTGCCATATTGAAATAGCACACCGGTGCCATATTTAACATATGGAGCACTGATAAAAAAAATTATTTTGTTTTTTAAATTTTTTTATCACTGTACTTTTGCGGTGCGTTGGTATAATAGAGCACACCAGTGCATTATGTTACGCAAGGCATACCGAGGAAAAAAAATATTGTTTTTTTTAAATTCACGCAAGGGCCTACACAGATTGGGATCTGACTATGCAATTCATCCCGTGGGTTGGATGTCTTACGACTATACAAACCCTATAAATCTAATTTGAAAAGCCCTAGTTTTGAAATCACAGAAAGAGAGAGAAGAAAAGGCAGAAAAAAATAAAAATAAAAAATAAAAAATAAAAAATCTATGGTTTGTTTCTAAAAATGGATTTTTTCTTTTCTTTTTTCTTCTAAAAACTGTAGAAAAAGTAAAAAAACCTACAGAAAAAGTAAAAAAAAGCAATAAACTTTGATTTTGTTCTTTCACTGCATAAAAAAAACTGCAGAAAAAGTAAAAAAACACAATAAACTTTGATTTTTTTCTTTTACTGCAGAAAAAATAAAAAAACAATAAACTTTATTCACGAGATCATTTGAAATTCTATGCTACAGGGTTTGAATCACTAGAGGTTTGGAATTATGATTGTCTGAATACTTTTGTTCGAACGTATTTCCCTGCTCCACAGTGCTCTGGGGCTCTGTTTGCTCCAGGTATGTCTCCTACAATCTCTGGCTGAAATTTTTTGCAAAAATAGTGAAATAATAAAAATTGTTTAGTATTTAAAGAAATGTTTTATGAAATTAGATTTTCAAAAATATTTTTCTGCCCATTTTTCAATTTACCGTTTTTTTTTTCACTTAAAGAAAATAGATTTTTTTTTTTTTTTTTTTTTTTTTTTTGGTTATTCGTCACCGGTGTGTCCCTTAATCGAACCGCACCGGTGCGTCTGAGTGTAAAATGGCATCGATGCGCATTACTGAAAATGCACTGGTGCAGTGATCTATACATTAGGCACCGAAATTACATTTAGGTGTATGCACCAAAATTTATTGTTATTTTGCTCAAATGCTAGGAGGAAATATCATAATTATATCGAATGGACAATTCTTCAAAATCCAGCTCATTCCATAATATTTCTCAAAGTCCATCGCGGAGTTCTCCCTATCCATCTCGAGACATAATATTTACTTCAGATTTTATTTATATTTTCACTATCTAATTGAATTTATGATTTTCATCCATGCAGTCAATCATGCACAACTTGATTAAATTTATAATGTATTGAAATTTACAGGTTCATGCAGATTCAGCATCGAATTCAGATGCACAAAATATTCAAATTGGCGCTCCAAAACATTGGAAGTTCTTATCAGGAGCTGCATAGATTTTATTTATATTTTCACTATCTAATTGAATTTATGTTTTTAATCCATGCAGTCAATCATGCATAGCTTGATTAAATTTATAATGTATACAAATTTGCAGGTTCATGCAGATTTAGCATCGAGTTTAGATGCACAAAATATTCAAACTGGCGCTCCAAAACGTCGGAGGTTCTTATCAGGAGCTGCATACCGCAAGGTGCATTTAGTAGATGAAAATGGACAGTCGCTTCACCCTGTCAGCTGTAACAATATTGCATCTTCTAGCCACAATCGCGGGACAATGATGGTAATAATTATAATTGTTTGGTATATGTATTGATTAATATGTAATTATTTCAACGTCAAGCCAATTTATAATTATGCAATATTGTCAACGTGGTTACTAATTAATATCATATATTTTGTACTAATCATGTTCAAATATATATATTTTTAATATTATTAGGATTCCAGTGATGATGAACGACCTACCTACCATCTTTCGTTGCACCCCACGACAATGTCAAATTGAGAGAAGACTGAATTAAGAGAAAAAATCGAAGAGGAACGATACCAAGAATGGTTGAATCAACCATCGATTCAATTCTCGCTACGTCCAGATTCACCAATTAGGAATGAATACAGCAATAGTAGTTCTTCACAAGCTGGTGATGGAGGCAATCAAATAGAGGTTGGTATGGATGATTACTTAAGGGATACGACTTCCATGGAGACAATGTTGTTAGATACATTCCAAAACCATGATCAACTAGGGGATGATGCTCATATCGCTGACACCTTTTTCGAAAGCCTTAAATTTGCTTCCACCACCCCTCTCTTTGGACCTGGTGGTTAGTCAAAGTCTACCTAGTTGGGCACAACGATGTTACTGTACAAATTGAAAGCAAAGTTTGGCTTGTCAAATTATTTACAATTATTTAAAATTTACAAATTTAAAAATTTAAAAATTTTAATAAATTCATTTAACATTAATACAATTAAAATTTAACAAATATTTTACATACAATTACAATTACAATTAAAATTAGCATTAGAATTACAATTACAATTTTACAATTTCACATACAATTATAATTAAATTTATGAGTTACAATTTTAAATTTTACATACAATTACAATTTTACAATTCAAAATAGCTAACATCATCGTGATCATGATCATCTAACAAAACACAATTAACATTATATATTAACATCATCACAACACAAACATCAAATATACATCTCATGTCAAATAAATCATGCTATCGCATACACATCTATCTGCAAGCTGCACATTAAATGAACATATCTAAAATGACCTAACAATCTACACATCATGATGATCGCCAACATGTAAATTAAGTACAACCGCAACATGAACATAAAATACATGGACTATATATATATATATATATAATGTTAAAAATATACAACTGTAATATAAATGTCATGGATCATCTGGTGGTAGTATAACATCAATATCAGTACAAGTGGAGGCCTGCTCAGTCAATGGTGCAGCCTCGACGGTCGATGGTCCAGCCTACTCATGATCATGAGTACTGATGGATGCTACAGGTTGTTGACTGCTATTGGATGCTAGTGGAAGCTCATGCTCATCTGGCGCGCCATGAGGTGAATGATCATGATATGATGAGTCGTTGCTCGTGGACTGTCCATCATGTGATGCGGCTGGACCATGCCTATAACATGTAATAGTCCTCATTAGTCGCGTAACAACTGTTGTAACTCCTACGACATGCTTCATAAGGTTGTACATGTCGCGTGGCATGCCTCTCCACATCTGTAATAGCCTATCATTAGCCTCTATATCTTTGTAATGAGCGGGCCTAATGCCCGTCTTAACAATCAATGCACTGAGTTGGTCACCCAACTCCATCCTGTATCTAGCATCAAGTTGACTGCGAAGGCGGTACCGACAAACCAGTAGGAGTAGGTCTCTTTGCACTGACCTCCTGATGATCCTCAGCATCTGGCATGCCCTGATCGTCATCAGGATCCACACCTGGATCATGTGGTGGTGTCGACATGTCATCGCCATCAAAATTTCCAATGTCTACAAAATATATACAAGTACACAAGAATAATTAGACAATTTCATTACACAATTTAATAAAAACAAGTTAAAGAACATGCTAGAATAAATTTAATTAGAATTAGAATAGTAATATTACCTCTATCATCTGGCAGCTCATCAGCTGTGAAGAGGATGTTGGCACACCCTCGCCAATCCAAACCCGCATAAGGACAGGGGACCATAATGAAGGGATGCTCATCAACACTGGCTAGTAACTCCAGTGCATCATGCGATATCCTCGCTGGAAATAGAGTCTCGTCCCTCTTGCGCATCATCTGCCCCCACATGTGTATATGTGCCTCAAACATTGGCCTACGAGGTTGCCAAATAAAAGTAGGCCTCGTCTCTGGAAACCTCTCAAAAAATAAACAAAAAAGCTCTGAAGCAAAAGGGAATTTCACCCTCCCTTGTGCATGAGCACGACATCTATCTAAGGATGTATAGAACTGCCGCAAAAAAATGGCAGACCACCTGACAAGTCATGGCTCCGGTACTAAAGAATCAAAATAATATAGAAGCAAGCAACTAATGTGTTTCTCATCACTAGTGTTGTGCGAAATCGTCGAAATGATAAGTGAGAGACACTGCACCTCCTCCCTACCAAATGCACCAATACGTAACTGACCTCCAGCGACTTGAAAATCTGCAGGAGACAGTACATTTGCTCCAATGTATCTCTGGGGGTAAACTAACTGACTCCCTACTACACAGCCAGCTGTAACCTCTAGGAATGAGGGAAAATCCACCCCTCTCCTCGATATCCCTGTAATGAAATATATATCCTCCTCATTAAGTGTGTACCACTGGTTGATACCAACCCGAAAAGCCCACTGTTAGGCAGTCCACCTTCAGATAAGATGTTTCAAAAACAAACTATGGCTCTTTAGTGAAGTAGCCTCCTCATAGAACTTGAGGAGGCCTACCTGCCTTAGGAGCCCCTACGTAGCTACTATAATAGGGTGAGGGTACGCATCTCTCTCCCTCTCTCATGTCTCCCATAGGCGAACCATGTTATACTGCTCCGCCTGTTGTTATTTTTTTCACCCTCTTCTCTCCTTTCACGTCTTTGAATGATTGACATATTAAACACAATTTTCTTATTAAATGAGACATGTATTTATAAATAAACATATATATTTTTTTTTTTGAAAAAAAATAAAATAACAGTCGGTGCACCAAAAACACAATCACGCACCGGTTCCGGTGCCTCTTTCTATGGAGCGCACCGGCTTTGGTGCACCTAATAATATTTAGCACAATGGGGCAGTGCTCTAGAAAATTTGTAGCACATCGTTGACTATGTATGGTATCAAGAGGGCAATGCGCTGAATAAAATCTACGCCTCGGGGCGTATAGTTAAGTCAGCGGACCGACCTCCTGCCATCATGACACAATGAACGGTGCAGTCTTTTACAAGGCCGCACCGTTGACACAGGCGAAATACAGAAATCTGTGCGCTGACAAAAATAGTCGTCCTGGGGCGGCTATTTTAGTCAATGCACCGCGTCGGTACAATTCCACTAGGTCAACGGTGCGGCTGGGTAATGGACTGCACTACACTTTTTTTTTAAAATTAAATAACACGGTGCGCCTTCGGTACCACCCCGGAACTGGTGCGGATACCGTTAGCACCGGTTTACCAAGCCGAACCATTGACCATGTTGAAATGCGATATGCGATGCGCTGAAAACATTACCTACCTCGGGGTGGCTAATTCAGTCAACGCACCGTGATGCCGCAATCCCACATTGTCAATGGTGCGGCTTGGTAAATGACTGCACCGCAGTTTTTAATTTTTTTTAAATAACACGGTGCACCTATCAGTACTGCCCCAGAACCGGTGCGGATACCGTTAGCACTGGTTGTGGTGTGGCCTGCAAATTTACAGGCAGCACCACAGACCAGTGTGAGCCGAACAGCTCAAGCGCACCGTGCAACAATTTTTTTTTCTTTCTTTTAAATGGTTTTAAGGTTATTTGAAATTGTAATCCGCTAAAAGGCTTAATTATGGAAAAATAAGAAAAATACCTGTACATTTGCCCGTTGAGGAGGCATATTGGCTGTAGAATTTTCAAAAGAATATTTTTCCACTGTTTTGAAAAATTCAAGCTAGAGATTGGTGGGCAATTCATAGTAGCAGTGCCTGCAATGAGTGCAATGGGAGCACCGATTTCAGGGCAGCTCAGAGAAGGATAAATTGCACTAGTGATTGAGAGCTCTGTAGCACTGACAAAAGTGAAAAATTCGGTGTTTTGGCCGTAATTTCTTTTTATTTAACCCTGTTCTGGTGCACGGGGTTTTATGGGCGACCCAGTGTGTTTCGTCATTTTTCACCGGGCGGCTTCTATTTTCGCATGCTTTTTATGAGGCACCGATGCAGATGTTGTGTAAAGCACTGGTGCGTTTCTTCATGCCGCACTGGACGGTTTCTATTTTCACGTGCTTTTTATGAGGCACCGATGCAGACGTTGTGTTATGCATCGGTGCACTACAGTAATAAAATGCACCGGGCGGGTGTGTACAGAGCGCATAGTGTCCAGTGTGCCAATTTTTTGTGCGGTTTTTTGGCTGTAATTTTTTTTTTAATCAACCCCGTTCTAGTGTGCAGGGCGCACTAACGCATTTCTTCATTTAGCACCAGGTGGTTTGTGTTTTCACACGCTTTTTATGAGGCACTGGTGCGGACGTTGTGTAATGCCCCAGTGCGCTACAGTAATAAAACACACTGGTCGGGTGTGTACGGAGCACACAGTGTCCGGTGTGTCAATGTTTTGTGCCATTTTTTTTGCCGTAATTTTTTTTATTTAACTGTGTTCTGATGCATGGGATTTTAAGGGTGCATCAGTGCTTTTGCTTTATTCTGCACCAGGCAATTTCTATTTTTGCGCGCTTTTGATGAGGCACCAGTGCGTAAGTGTTGTAAAGGACCGATGTGCTACATAAATACAATGCACTGGGTGGGTGTGTACGGAGCACACGGTGTTAAGTGTGCCAATATTTGTGCACACTGGTGCTTTCTTGTGTTGAACGCATTGGTGTGTTTTACGGTTATCAGCGCACCAGATGAAATACATCCACAAAAACCTCTGCCCGCCAACCTCCTCTAGTAACCTCTGCTAGTAACAGATGTTTGGGGTATTTTTATAAGGGGTTCCTCAAAAACATCCACTAGAGGGTCTTTTCCTTGTAGTGTTTGAAGCACGTTGTTGTTGAGATGGCTCCTCCTGCGATGCAATTTTGTTCATTTTTTTACCATCTCCTTGTACACCTTTTTGGACATTTCTACTGGCATATTTATGATATCAGCTCGTTCATATTTTGAAATTTTCATAATCTTCCTGAAAATGTAACATGACAATAAACTATTTAATTTTTATATTGATATATGAAAAGTAAATATAACAAAAGTGATATTTATAAATAATTCTAGACAAACATTTAAAGAAATATTACTTTTTCATTCCTTCTTCTTCTTTTTTGTACATTTTTGCTATTAAAAGTCTAACATGTCTCATTGACCAATTCTCTAGAAACCGTTCCTGTAGTTTAGATAAAATTTGGTTCTTGGAATCATTAGATTGGTTTTGTATTGTAAGTGGAAAGAACATCTATACATTCGTTCCACTAGATCCCTCAAACTTTAGTAAAAGTTTTTCCCCCTTTCGTTAACCTCCAGCACCACTCCAGATGAGCTAAGGAGCAATTCATTTTCATTTTCATGTTCTATTCTTTTCTTTTCTTAGAACAAACACTCATTTTATGAGTTTTTGGTCCCTGTAGAACATTAAACAGATGTGAATTAATAGATTGTTTGACACATGTTATCTAATAATTTTAATTATATTATTAATGAAAATTAAAAAAAAAACTCATATTGGATCGATAGTATTTTTTTATTCACCTGATTCATCCTTTTGCAATTTGTCCATCAAGCTTTTACGCTCTTCTAGTCCTAGATTAGAAATAATCTTATCGAGCTTCGTCATTTTGTGGCTCTGCATGATACATAGTAAACAATACATATTAGTTAAACTTACATATAGTTCAAAAATAATATTGTTTGTAAAGAATTTACAAAGAACTTGTCTTTTTTGCTTTTCTTGATGTGTTATCAGTATTTTTGTTACTTGATCTCTTGTTAGTAATTTCTTCATCAATCTCAAACCTATACCATATCATTCATTAATATATTTATAAATAAATTGTCAACTTTTCAGGTAAAAAAAAAATCTTAAGAAACCGGTGTGCCATTCATGGTGTACGCACCGACGCTGGTGCATGGGGTTCTTATAAACGCACCTCAAAAATAGTATAATAGACCATACGGTGCTCTATGTCAACAAGGAGCACTGGTGTGTTACATGTCAACCACC
Organism: Pinus albicaulis; assembly: GCA_034641835.2. Lineage (NCBI taxonomy): Eukaryota > Viridiplantae > Streptophyta > Pinopsida > Pinales > Pinaceae > Pinus > Pinus albicaulis. The sequence continues at coordinate 266,520,677 of CM076581.1, forward strand.
GCACCGATTAACATAGATAAAATAATAAAAATCATCCAGTGTTGGTTTTTGTAGCATAAATTGGTGCCATATTTTACATATGGCACACTGATAAAAAAAATAAAATTATTTTTTTAATTTTCTATCACTGTACTTTCACGGTGCGCTTGTACAATACAGAGAACCAATGCGCTAGGTTACGCCGAGGGCATCGATGAAAAAAAAATCTGTTTTTTTTAATTCATGCAAGGGTCGACATGGATTGGGATTCGACTATGAAAATTGTCCCGTCGATTGGATGTCTTAGGTCTATATTTAGCAATACAAACCTTATAAATCTAAATTGAAAAGCCCTAATTCTGAAATCACAGAAAGAGGGAGAAGAAAGGGTAGAAACAAAAAGAATGTAGGGTTTGTTTCTAAAATGGATTTTTTTTTTTTGTGAAACAAAACGTTTGCGGTGCGCCATAGTGAAATAGCGCACTGGCGGCATTTTATATATATGGTGCACTGAGAAAAAAATATTTATTTATTTATTTATTTATTTTTATCACTTTACTTTCGCGGTGCACTAGGATAATAGAGCGCACCGGTGCGCTAGGTTACACAGGGCACACCGATGAAAAAAAATCATTTTTTTTCATTTACGCAAGGGTCGATATGGATTGAGATCTGACTATGCAAGTCGTCTTATAGGTTGGATGTCTTAGGCTTATATTTAGCAATACAAACCCTATAAATATAAATTGAAAAGCCCTAATTCTGAAATCACAGAAAGAGGGAGAAGAAAGGGCAGAAACAAAAAGAATGTAGGGTTTGTTTCTAAAATGGATTTGTTTTGTACAAAACAGCACGTTCACAGTGTGCCATAATGAAATAGCACACCGGTGCCATATTTTACATATGGCGCACTGATAAAAAAATATTTTTTTTTTTTAATTTCTTATCATAGTACTTTCACGGTGTGCTGGGATAAGACAACGCACTGATGCACTAGGTTACGTTGGGTGCATCGATGAAAAAAAATCTGTTTTTTTTTAATTCATGCAAGGGCTGATATGGATTGGGATCTAACTATGTAATTTGTCCCATGGGTTGGATGTCTTACGCCTATATTTAGCAATACAAACCCTATAAATCTAAATTGAAAAGCCCTAATTCTAAAATTACAGAAAGAAGGAGAAAAAAGGGCAAAAACAAAAAGAATCTAGGGTTTGTTTCTAAAAATGGATTTTTTTATTTTTTATTTTCAAACTGCAGAAAAAAAGTTAAAAAAACTGCAGAAAAAAGTAAAAAAAACTGCAGAAAATGTAAAAAAAACAATAAACTTTGATTTTGTTCTTTTACTGCATAAAAAAAATTGCAGAAAAAAGTAAAAAAAACAATAAACTTTGATTTTTTTCTTTTACTGCATAAAAAAAATTGCCAAAAAAGTAAAAAAAACAGTAAAATTTATTCACGAGATCGTTTGAAATTCTATGCTACAGGGTTCGAATCTGTTAGAAATCTGTAATCAGTAAGATTGGCAAAAGTCCAATCACAGAAACAACATTATTTCAACCACTTTGGGATTCTAGGATCTAGCCCTCCTGAATCCGGAGAGGGATCTCTCCAATAAATTGCAAAGATAGATTTGTCTTTGAAAATTTATGGTAATGATATTCGGCTAGTTATGAAGGCCGAGGGTATTGTTTTATTTTTGGATGGTTGAGCATGACTATTATTTGAGGTGGAAAGTTCTAAATGCAAAGAGTTTCAAAGGTGAGAAGTTGCAAGCAACATATAATTGCAGGTTTTAGTTCATTGGGCTATGGAGTCATAATAGGGTTTAATTAAAACAGCAAGGGGCAAGAGTGGTCCATGGGGCAAGTCATCTATGTCTAAGGATCTCTTTAAAGTTTGATTTATGGAATGAAATGAGACAAAAGAAGGGAAATTTAAACAGATGAAGAACAAAGAGCAGCCCAGGATCTGGTAAGTACTTTGAAACTAGCCAGCCTTTGACAAACACTTCAGAAAGACATAAAAGATATCCAGGATCTAGTAAGTACTTTGAAACTAGCCAACCTTTGATATACTTTCAATAGAAAAACATTAAAAGGAAAACAAAGAGAAACTTGAAGGCAACTGTTGGAGAAGAAACTAGCAGGCCGGGCTCACCACAAATCCTCTCCTAGCTCTGCTTTACTTGGTTACATTCAAGACAAACACAAAGATAACACAGAATGGCCTAAGATCTGGTAAGTACTTTGAAACTAGCCAGCTTTTGACACATTCCAAGGGAAACTTTCAGACAGTATTTTGGGATAAAACTAGGACTAGGGCACACCATATCTTCCATAGTTCATCTCTACTTAGCATGAAATGAAAATAACTTTCAAGAATAACAACTAGCTAAGACAGCAGGACGAGGGAACTCCAGCATTCCTACTGCTTAAACTGAATTAAATCATTCCTAAATAACACAGATTTGGAAGAAAACATTTAGATAAAGATTTTCAATCAGAGAAGGGTATTGATATACAGTAGGTCCTAACTCTATGTATGTTGTTCTTTATAAGAGAAAATTAACATGGTGAAAACATAAATAAAATAAAAATTCACAATAAGAAATAACATCACCGTCGACATAGACCAGGATCCCATAAATCAGCTTGTATTGATGCTTCAAACCAGTTACATCTTTAAGTCTGATGCTTTAGGTTAGCAATCATCTACACTTCCCAGAATAACTTATCTATCACAAGCAGAGCTCCAAGAGCCAGTGAATCACTATTTACAATCAAAATTCTCAAGCTCAATTACATTTCAAATTTCAGCAACCAACCCCTCTCTCATCTTCTCCAATAGTATTTATAGAAGAATGAAGAGGTGAGATCTGATAAAATATCTCCAAAGATAATTAATACAGTCTTAATGGCTTCTCGACCTTTGGGGGGCTCGATAAAGAAGGTTACAGATATTTCTGACTGTATTAATGTTTTTCATTTAAGATTAAGCTCGGTGGGAGCTCTTATTGACTTTTGAGGCTCTATGTTAGATTAAAGTAACTCTGCTGATATTTTGCCATTAAATTTATTTGCAGAATTCACTTCTCTGGCTGCGCTGAGGAAAATGTTTCTTTTGATCAATAACTTCGGCCTCTGTTTGAATGCTTCGAGGCACAGGTGGCACTGTGGTATATGGGAGGAATCAATTTGCCTCAGATGTGGCGGTGGAGGCCTTCCTGTCTGATAAAACACTTATGATTTTCCTTTGACTGTGTCTTAATTGGGAGGATTAGGCTTTTGATAATCAATCTTAGCCGTAATCCTCGTAAATTTGTCTTCAATCTTCCATTCTAGTTCCTTTTGTCTTCGACCCTGATACTCTTTGATTTGTGATTGACTTACTTTGTTTGGTCGGTGTGCAGCGCTGCGCAGGGATCGTGAGGCATAAATGTCTTTGGAGCATTTGACGAGACGTGGAAATTTAAACCCTGGATGGATTTTTTTAAATAATCAAAGGCACGAGAATTAAAACTCCAGCCTTCGGCTTTTTCTTTGGCACAATGAAAAATACCATATAATTACCCTTTATCAAATGATATATCCGGACTTCAAAACTTTTGATAAAACCAAGTTGTATAACCATTTCAGGTCACAAAAGGATCTTGCTGACGTTAGGGTGTTTGTGACCCGAAATTTTTATGAAATCCACCATATAAAGCTCCCCGGGTCCTTTTTGGGGCCTGTTGACATCAGCCCAAGTGTGACCCAAAAATTTTATGAATTCTACCCTATAAAGCTCCCCGAGTCCAGATTTTACGACCATGCGAGCAACCGAACAAGATATGCTCCAATCAGTTGCTGCCGCGTGGATGCTGACTAGGCATTGGGACCACCGGTTCTGTGGGACCGCTGACTGCTGTCGTGGTTGTGGGGACCTGGGCAACTAATTGTGGGTCGTCGATCTACAGATCAAATCGACGGCGGAGATGCTTTGATAAATGCATCGTACCTTAGTCTATCCCCCAAGTTTCTTTTGAGTGCGATCACCGTCCGATGAGCCGGCCTCAGATCGGATGGCGTACATCAATTTTGCGTTGAGCCCACAATCGATATTTAACACCCGATGAGAGTGGGTTTTCAAAACAGCTTAAGGCCACACGTTGGCCTGTGGCATTGATCGCAACCAAATGGGGAATATAGCTTATCCCACAAAGGCGGTGCGATCAAACTGCTCTAGTTTTCGAACAGTAAGTGACCATGGGGGCCACCGGGGTGATTGATTTGTGGGTCGTCGATCTACAGATCAGTTCGACAGCGGGGAGCGAATTAAGCTTTGCATTGGCGGAAACCTTTTCAAACCCTGCAAAAAACATAAAAAATTAATATAAACAAAGGTTTGATGTGTCAGGATGGTTTTACATATATGAAGTGGATAGGCGCTCGACTGTGGGGCCTTGGTCTATATGAAATGAAATATTATCGAGGGATATAATATACAGGGTTAATGGACATCAGAGTTTTTGTTTAACACACAAAAAGATGTGCTCTGTGAGTTGCTCCAATGCGATAAGTGCTTAGGACCCTAGCACTTGGTTCTAGCACTGGGGCACATGGAGGGGAAATGGCTTGGATTTAGCCCAAAGGGGCTTAAACCCATAGTCAAAATACTTGTTTTTTAGGACATTTCCAAGATGTTTAGATGGATTTTGGGGGTTTCGATATAGTTCAAAAGGAGTTTTAAACTAGGTAAAAATGATTTTCATAAATGGAAGAAGGGGAATCATACAAATAGAGGAGCTTTATGGAGGAAAAAGGGGAGCACATTGGAGGTTAGTTTTTCAAGTGAGGAAAGGGAAAAAGGTGATTTTGCAACAGTTTCTTCTCATTAAATCAGCATAATTCTAGAGTGTAAAATAGGCACAGTAGGGAAGATTTGGACAGAGGCATGAGGCCTTCAAGAGTCTTCAAGAGATAACACTTTTTTGCAATAAAATTTGTTCCTTGAAGGCTCCAAAAATGATTTAGCCACCTTTTGTTATAACAAATTTCATAGGTGGCTAACAGTGGCTCCACTTGGGGATGGTTCCTTCTTGAAGGTGTCAAGAACTTCAGACTTGCATTCTCTGGGAGGCTGATCAGTGCCTCATCCATTGGGCTGCCTTTCTTTCCTTGAATGATCTTATTTTGCTCTGAAAACATATTAGCAGCCATAAACACAATGGATCTTTCATCAACAAGCTTTCTACCTACCCAATCCTACAGATCTAACATTTTTTCTTCTTTAGAGTGCACTTGGATTGGCAAACTCTTTTACAACATTTTATTCTTTTGAAAGCAAGAAATCTAATCTATTTCTACTCCTTATTTCTCCATGGACTTAGATTAAACATTTGAGCCCATATGATTCTCTACCTAATCTACCATTTGTTGGGATTACACTGTCCAACAGATTTTATTCACTAAATTCTACAACAGAAATTTAAAAGCATTCAAGTCAAGATTGAACAGTCTAACTTGATGCTAATCTATGGCATGAAAAACAAGCTGCACATAGATCTTATTTTGCAGAAAATTAAAACAAAATGGAAGGCTTAGGATCTGAAATTTCAAAGTATTTCCTTCATCTTTTTTATAGCTCTGTTTTGACTTTTGTTTGAGCTGTCTTTCCTTGTCCTCTGGTTCAGATCTTAAGCTAATTGGAACCAGATTTACATCTTTTTTGACTCAGAATTTGAAACAGATTTGAGTCATTCTCTTTGGAAACTTAGGTTCAGGTTTTGAACTTGTTTGAACCTTTAATTTGTATCCTAAAATATCTACTGATAAGCCAAGATTAAACAGTTTGGCAATTTGAATTCACTATCTTATCAGTAGAAAATTTAAAACTAATTAGTCAAGATTAGGCTATTTGACTAACTAGAAGTGTGTTCTTTAGGAGTGGCATTTGAGCTTGCACACTTTCAGATTTGTTTCTCTTTTTGGTATGGGGTTGTACCTTTCTTGTTTTCACAACCTGCCCTCTTTTCTTTCTTTCTTTTGTTTTTGTGTTTTTGATTTTTATAACTTTGAATGCAATGATGGGTGAAATATTTATAATGAGAGGAAAAATAGAAAGGCTTCCAGAACATAACATGGATCAAGAGAAGTAATGCTTAAGCATCCTGCCATTGACAAGACCCCCAAACAATTCTGCTCCATTCAACTCCTGCAAAAAATAGGCATTATTACCAGTATTTGAATGAATGAAGTAAGGGCCAAGCCATAAGCTGTCAAATTTTCCATGCTTGCCCTTGTCTTCCCTCCTTGAGTCCTACTTCAAAACTTTGCCCCCAATATTGAAATTGTTGGCCTTTGTTCTTCTGTCAAAAATCTTTTTAATGTTGTCCTGCTTCTGCAATGCTTTGTTATAAACCTCCTCTCTGGTTTGCTGAAGATGAATGGTCTGATTTATTCTTTTGATCATGTCATTATCTTCAGTTTGCGATTCTTGAATCAATTTCATCACTAGTACACCAAGGCTGGTTGGAAAAATTGCATCAGTGCCATACACAAGTTGGAAAGGTGACATACCAATAGATTTCTTCAAAGTCAATCTATCAACCCAAAGTGCATGAACTAGCTTTGTGTGCCAAGACTTTTTGTTATCCTCCAACAGTTTCTTGATTATGTTCACTAAACTCTTGTTTGAGGATTCTGCAAGTCCATTACCTTGAGGGTAATGGACTGTGGAATGCCCCAGTGTTATCTGATATCTGTGACAAAATTCAACCATATTCTTTGATCCAAATGCTGCTGCATTATCAGTGATGATCTTGGTAGGATAGCCAAACCTAGAGAGAATATTATTCTCTATGAATTTTATAATAACGGAATCATTGGCTTGCCTACAAGGTATGGCTTCTATCCACTTAGTGAAATATTCTGTGGCAGTGAGAATCCATCTATGCTGAGCAGAAGATGGTGGATGGATTTCTCCTATGAAGCCAAGTCCCCACTATTGAAAAGGGGCTTTAATAGTGATTGGATGCAGAGGCAGGGGTAGCAGTTTTCTTTTTCCTTCAAAAAGTTGACATTTATGGTAGGCAATGATCATCTTGTGTATATCAGGTAAAATAGTAGGCCAATAGAAACTAGCCCTCAAAATTTTGTTGGCTGTTGTCTTCCAGTATAAATGACCTCCACACTCTCCTTCATGGAACTCGTGCTTAACCTTCTCTGCATCTTACTGAGGCAAACATTTAAGCAATACACCACTTGCATTTTTCCAATAAAGACATCTATCTATAATGCAATAGTTTACAGCTTTTAACTTTAGAAACCTTGCCTTTGTTTTTTCCAAACCAGGAGGTGTATTAAAATTAAGCAAAACATACAGGATATCAGCATACCAAGAGGAATTCATAAAATGGTCTTCAACAATGGGAGTTGAGATTTCCTCTTGTTCATCTAAAGTAGTTATCATATTAATATCAAGAACTTCAAAAATTGATTCAGCCATTAATCTAGCCAGACCTTGGCCTTTGATGAGTTTAGTGGATTTAATCTCCAAATCATATTCAAGAATAACAGCAATCCACTTACCTCTCTTACCATCTGGGTCCTGTGTTAGAATGTCTTTCACAACTGAATTTGGGACAAAGGCAATGATGTGTGAGTGAAGGATGTATACTCTGAAGTATTTTAAAGCCTTAACCAAAGAAAAAGCTTGCTTCTCCATAATGTTATACTTCAAAGGGGCATCCCTCAATGCCTTACTAAAGAATGCAATAGGCTACTCTTGTCCTTGTGGATTTTTCTGTAAAAGGACAACAACTATGGTATGTTCGGATGCAAATGAAAAAATATAAAATCTTTTGAAAAATCAAGACTTATTAGAACCGATGTTTTGGTTAACACTTGTTTCACTAGCTCAAAGGACTTTTTTGCTTCCAAGGTCCATTTTACCCCTTGCTCCTTCTTCAACATGTTTTTGATATTTCTAAGGAGCTCAGCCAAGTTAGGGATGAACCTTCTCAAAAAGTTAATCTTTCCAATGAAAGACTGCAACTCCTTGATGTTTCGAGGATGAGAGATTTTCAATATGGCCTCAATCCTCTTTGGATCTATCTTAATACCCTCTTCTGAAATAATGTGCCCAAGAAGTTTACCTTCTTGGAGACCGAATAATGTTTTCTTAGGGTTTAAAGATATTCCAAACTTTCTGCATTTCTCGAAATCTTTTCTTAAGTGTTCCAAGTTCTCTTCATCTATTTTTGAAAACACAGTGATATCATCAAGGTATATAATGATGAAGTAGCCCAGTTCTTCCAAGAATGCTATGTCCATGGCTCTCTAAAAAGTTTCTCCAGCATTCATTAGACCAAAGGGCATTTTCACATACATGAAAGTGCCCCATGGTGTAGTAAAGGTTGTCTTTAATTGATCAGCAGGGTGAACTAAGATCTGATTGTACCCTAAGTAGCCATCAAGCAAAGAGATTCTTCTAGACCCTACCACCCTTTGTAAAATATGATCCATCTTAGGTAAAGGGTAGTTTTATTTTAATGAAGCTTTGTTTAAGTCTCTAAAGTCTATACAAATCTTGATCTCTCCATTTTTCTTCCTAACTGACACCAGATTAGACACCCACTCAGAATATCTAATAGGGACAATAATACCAGCTTCATACATTTTCCTGATTTCCTTCTCAACCAGAGGCAACTGAACAGGGTTTATTCTGCGCAGTTTCTATTTGAAAGGTTTTTGGTTTTCCTTGAGAGGGATTTTGTGCTGTATTATTTCAATGTCATAGGATTTCAGATCTTCGTAACTCCACACAAAAACATCAGAAAATTCTTTAAATAGCTCTATGTATTTGAGTTTAATGTGAGCTGGTAAAGTTTTAGATAGTTTAATCATTTTTGGTTGAAGTTCACTGCCTATATTTCACTCTTCCACTTTATTCTCTACAGGTTCCAGTTTTGGCTTCATGGCCACATCGTTAAAATCAAACAACTCTTCTAAAGGTGTCAGACCGCTTGGAAAACTTTCATCGTTAGACTATAGAGTTTCTAACTCCTCTGTTTATAACTCTGCATTCAATTCAGTTTTGTTTTTAAGTTTTATAGTCAGAAGATTAATATTGAAAAGCTCAAGAAACGACTCTTCTTCACCAAGAAAATTTTCTTCACTTCAGTCTGTTTCATAATCTGAGTCCGACCTGTGTAGTTCGAATTCATTTCTGAACTGCATGAAATCTTCTATTTGTTTGTCTCCTTCAAACACCTGCCAATACTTTTCATTATCAGGGATATCTGATCTGAATTTTATCTGAGTTGTGTAGTCTTTGGTGTCATATGGCGTTAAGCATGTTCTAGCTACAAAGGCTAAGTTGTGGGCAAAAATATTTCTTTTCCTTGGGACAAAATTCAGTTTGGACTCCTCGAAAGTTTTTAAAAGGTCCATGACATCGTTTCGGTAGGCCCTAATTCTGGGATGATTTGTGTTATAATCCCCATTGACTTGCCTAATGACTAACTTTGAATCCCCATATGCTTTGATTTTCTTGGCTCCTAACTTTTTCAACAAACGTAAGCCTAAGAGCATGGATTCATATTCCGCCATGTTATTTGAACACTGAAAGTTTAATTTGTAGGAAATGCTTTCTGTGTGGTTGTTTTTAGTGTTGTACATCCAGACACCTGCACCAGCGTTGATCTTAGTGCAAGACCCATCGAAGTGCATACTCCATAGAGGACTAGTCTCGAGTTTATCATTTGGGTTACTGTGCTCTTCAATAAGTGTGCTATCAAATTGTTCTTGGAGGTTAGCACACTATTGAACTTGTTTTAACTCCTCAGATTTTTCATTAGGTTGAGGACTGCTTTCTTGACTCTCAATGTTCAAAAGCAAAGGACAGATGACTTGTAGCTCAAGACCTGTGTTTTGTTTGCTAGAGTTTACAGGTTCAACAAACTGTTCTGATACTACTATGTTATCTTCTTCCTCCTCTCTATCCGTCATTAAATCAGACAAGGTCACTTTCTCACTAAAATTTTCATCATTGAAAAGGATAAATGAATCCAGGTCTGTGTTTACAGAATAAAGGGGAGAGTTTTGTGGTCGGTCTTGACTTGTAACTGTGTATTGCATATGGGACTCCCTGTAAATTCTTCTTGTCTGATTGAAAACAGGGATGGTCGCATAGGTCATGTCCATCTGCATAGTCCCTTGTAACTTAGCCCCCCAAGATCTTGATAATAGCATTTCATACTTTGGGGGCACATCAGCCACAACAACATCCATGACTAAACATTTGGCTGGAATCTGAGCTAAGTTAACACAGAGGTCTTTGATTAATCCTAAACATTTTACTCTGCTTGAGTCAAAGGAGTAAAGGTCTTTGTAAGGTCTGGTGATTTCAAGGCCTATGCTCTCCATTACAGCTTTGGGCATTAAATTATGAGAGGCACCTGAATCATGCATAGCATTATGCAAAATGTTGTCATGAACATTTAAACTTACATAAAAGGGAGGAACAGGTCCCTCTTTATATCTACCTTCAATCTTAGGACCAAAAATGAGCTCTGGCTGGTCACCGTTAAGATTGACTGTGTCATTATTATCCTCTATGTTTAAAGCCTTCAAAATTTGGGTCCTATATACATTCTGGGCAGCTAACTTAGCCAGGGGAACAAAGATTTTGATCTTTGAAATTTCCTACTCTAGGCTGAAAGGAATTTGGTTCTTTGAAGAACTTGTTTCAGCCTTACTAGTTGCTAGTCTATCAATAACCTCAGCTTGTTGATTTGTTCTATTCACATTTGCCAAAATGGTCTTAACAGGAGTACTAGCTGAAGTGTTAGTACTACTAATTTCCGCACTCTGTTTTTCATTGTTTTGAGTGCCTTTCTCTCTAACTTTATCAGAATTAATATCCACTATTTTGTCCTTTTGTTTGATAACTTTAGGCCTGGTTGTAGTGTTGTTTTGCGAAGATTTGTTAGAGGCTTTGGTGTTGGGATTTTGTTGACTGGTTTTACTTCTAAGGTCATATTCTCTTTGAGATTCTATGATGACATTTTCCATGTCTTGATAATAACTTTCATCATCATCTCTTTTTTCATCATAAGGTGTATATAGACCTTGTTTTCTATCATAATGAACTTCAAAGTCATCATTATCTACTCCCAGCATGTCGATATCATCTTCCTCTGTTATCTCATCTATTTCCTCAACCTCACTTACATAGTTTTGATGAAAGGGAGGAGTGATCTGTTGATCATCTTCCCTAAGTCTGTTTGGAGGTTGGTTCCTTCTAAAATTCCGATTTTGGTTCGGGTTTCTGTTTTGAGGAGTAGTTTGGTTTTGACTGGCTTGTGCTCTCTCAAGGATGCTCATTTTCTTCATCATATCCTCCATCATTCTCTCCATCTTTGAGTTGGAAGTAGAGGGTGCATTTTCTTCTCTAAAGGAAACTCTCTTCTCATTTTTCATTCTTGCTCTTTTCTCCATCAAGTTGACTTCCACAGCGAGAGAACATTTTTGCATCTCTTCAAGAGTTGTAGGATCTCTCTCTCTCTCTCTTAGTTGATAGGCCATCTCAGGGTCAAACCCTTCAGGAAACTTTTTTAGAGTTGAGCCTTGTGGAGGTTTTAGATATGGGGAAAGTGCATTATATACACTGTTGAATCTGGTGCAATAAGCTTGTACACTTTCCCCTGTGTTTCTATGGAGGTTCTTGTAATCAGAAAGGACTTGGAGAGGATTCTTCTTTACTTCCCATTTTTTCAAGAAAGTATGATGGAAGGCTTGGAGATCATTGATACTATGGGGGGTTAAGCCTTTAAACCATTTTCTTACTTCTCCCCCTAAGCTCTGAGCAAATAATCTAAGCTTGATAGAATCATCATCAATTTCATTTCTTTCAAAGTAGTCATTCATCTTATCCACATGTTGTGATGCAGTTGTAGCATTACTAGCATCATACAATGGAATTTTGGACTGATAGTCTTGTGGAAGATTGACTAATGGTACAGGAAGCACTAAGGGAGCATACCATGCTGCCATGATATGTGGTGGGGGTGGATTCACAAGAGGTGGATTAACAAAAGGAAAAGTGGGTTGAAGTGGAGTGGTTTGGACAGTGGATGTAGGGTGAGCAGAAGTGAATGTACCAGGAGTAGATTGCTGAGTTGATCTTGGATGAGAGACACCTAAATTGTGAAGGAAAAGTAAATCAGGAGGTGTTGTTTCTCTGCCACCAGGATATTCACTTATTTCAGGAGATGAAATTGAAGACTCAGAATCAAGCTGACTTATATCATCAAATGACCTAGTTCTAAAGGGATTTGCTAAGTCAACTTGTGATTGTTGTAGAGCTGAAATATTTTCAGGAACTGAATTAGCTCTCAAGGGTAATCTGAAAACAGTTGATAATTTAATTCTAGGAGACTTCCTAAGGATACTTTCTGGGTTATCAACTATCTCAGGTGGATCAGGGTCAGGATAGGCTCTAGTGTGAATCTAACTAGGAGCCACTATGCTATGTTTTTCAGACCCAAATAAACAAGAAAAGTTCAACTAGGTATGACAGTATTTAAAAGGTCAACTAATCTGTTTACACGAATTTTAATCCTACAGTCCTCTAACTGAGTTTGAATGATATTATAATGATAAGGGTTCTTCCCAGTGGAGTCTTAAGGTCTGTTCAGGATTGTGGAGTTTCCAAGTGGAAGTTTTTAGCTCTTTTTCAGAGGTAAAAGGTTTTATGGTCCACTACCATGTTTATTGTATACCAATCTGAAATATTTTTGGGTTTTCTAAGTTATTTTTCAGTTGCGTGGTTTCTAAGAATGTCCTAACTTTGTTTCAAAACTTAGCTACGGTTATGAGACAAAGACAGTCTACTCTTATGGCTAAGCTGGCTGATTTTTTAAGGTTAGATAAAGCCTTATGAGAATCCTAGGGTTTTCCTAGTTTGTCACTGATTCAAACAAGTTTCATCATGATTACCATTTCTTGGTAGTGCTTGAAAAGGTTTCTTTTACTGACAAGGTTTTATGAAGTTTTTAAGGGAACCTAATCAGAGATTTTGGGTTCGATCGCCAGCGGAGTCGCTAGAAATGTTAGGAATCTGTAATCAGCAAGATTGGAAAAATTCCAATCACAGAAACAACATTATTTCAACCACTTTGGGACTCTAGGATCTAGCCCTCCTGAATCCGGAGAGGTATCTCTCCAATAAATTGCAAAGATGGATTTGTCTTTTAAAGTTTATGGTAATGATATTAGGCTAGTTATGAAGGCCGAGGGTATTGTTTTGTTTTTGGATGTTTGAGCATGACTATTATTTGAGGTTGAAAGTTCTAAATGAAAAAAGTTTCAAAGGTGAGAATTTTCAAGCAATCAGAGTAAGCTTTGGCCAAAAAGATAGATAATTGCAGGTTTTAGTCCATTGGGCTATGGAGTCATAATAGGGTTTAATTGAAATAGAAAGGGGCAAGAATGGTCCATGGGGCAAGTCATCTATGTCTAAGGATCTCTTTAAAGTTTGATTTATGGAATGAAATGAGACAAAAGAAGGGAAATTTAAACAGATGAAGAACAAAGAGCAGCCCAGGATCTGGTAAGTACTTTGAAACTAGCCAGCCTTTGAAAAACACTTAAGAAAGACATAAAATATATCCAGGATCTGGTAGGTATTTTGAAACTAGCCAGCCTTTGATATACTTTCAATAGAAAAACATTAAAAGGAAAACAGAGGGAAACTTGAAGGCAACTGTTGGAGAATAAACTAGCGGGCCGGGCTCACCACAAATCCTCTCCTAGCTCTAATTTACTTGGTTACATTCAAGACAAACACAAAGATAACACAGAATGGCCTAAGATCTGGTAAGTACTTTGAAACTAGCCAGCTTTTGACACATTCCAAGGGAAACTTTCAGACAGTCTTTTGGGATAAAACTAGGACCAGGGCACACCATATCTTCCATAGTTCATCTCTACTTAACATGAAATGAAAATAACTTTCAAGAATAACAACTAGCTAAGACAGCAGGATGAGGGAACGCCAACATTCCTACTGCTTAAATTGAATTAAATCATTCCTAAATAATACAGATTTGGAAGAAAAAATTTACATAAATATTTTCAGTCAGAGAAGGGTACTGATATGCAGTAGGTCCTAACTCTATGTATGTTGTTATTTATAAGAAAAAATGAACATGGTGAAAACATAAATAAAATAACAATTCACAATAAGAAATAACATCACCGTCGACATAGACCAAGATCCCATAAATCAGCTTGTATTGATGCTTCAAACCAGTTACAGCTTTAAGTCTGATGCTTTAGGTTAGCAATCATCTACACTTCCCAAACTAACTTATCTATCACAAGCAGAGCTCCAAGATCCAGTGAATCACTATTTACAATCAGAAGTCTCAAGCTCAATTACATTTCAAAGTTCAGCAACCAACCCCTCTCTCATCTTCTCCAGTAGTATTTATAGAAGAATGAAGATGTGAGATCTGATAAAAGATCTCCAAAGATAATTAATACATTCTTAATGGCTTCTCGGCCTTTGGGGGGCTCGATGAAGAAGCTTACAGATATTTCTGACTGTATTGATGTTTTTCATTTAAGATTAAGCTCGGTGGGAGCTCTTATTGACTTGAGGCTCTGTGTTAGATTAAAGTAACTCTGTTGATATTTTGCCATTAAGTTTATTTGCAGAATTCACTTCTCTGGCTGCGCTGAGGAAAATGTTTCTTTTGATCAATAACTTCGGCCTCTATTTGAATGCTTTGAGGCACAGGTGGCACTGTGGTAGCTGGGAGGAATAAATTTGCCTCAGATGTGGCGGTGGAGGCCTTCTTGTCTGATAAAACACTTATGATTTTCCTTTGACTGTGTCTTAATTGGGAGGATTAGGATTTTGATAATCAATCTTAGTCGTAATCCTCGTAAATTTTTCTTCAATCCTCATTCCGGTGTGTTCTATCTTCGACCCTGATACTCTTTGATTTGTGATTGACTTACTGTGTTTGGTCGGTGCGCAGCGCTGCGCAAGGATCGTGAGGCATCAATGTCTTTGGAGCATTTGACGAGACGTGGAAATTTAAACCCTGGATGGCTGTTTTTAACGAATCAAAGGCGCGAGAATTAAAACTCCAGCCTTCGGCTTTTTCTTCGGCACAATGAAAAAAACCATATAATTACCCTTTATCAAATGATATATCTGGACTTCAAAAATTTTGATAAAACCAAGCTGTATAACCATTTCAGGTCACAAAAGGAGCTTGCCGATGTCAGGGTGTTTGTGACCTGAAATTTTTATGAAATCCGCCATATAAAGCTCCCTGGGTCCATTTTGGGGCCTGCTGACGTCAGCCCAAGTGTGACCCGGTTTTTTTTTGAATTCTGCCCTATAAAGCTCCCCGGGTCCAGATTTTATGACCATGCGAGCAACCGACCAAGATCTGTTCCAATCAGTTGCTGCCGCGTGGATGTTGACTAGGCATTGGGACCACTGGTTTTGTGGGACCGCTGACTGTTGTCGTGGCTGTGGGGACCCGGGTGACTGATTGTGGGTCGTCAATCTGTAGATCAGATCGATGGCGGATATGCTTTGATAAATGCACCGTACTTTAGTTTATCCCCCGAGTTTCTTTTGAGCGTGATCACCGTCCGATGAGCCAGCCTCAGATCGAACGGTGTACATCAATATCGCGCTAAGCCCACAGTCGATATTTAACGCCCGATGAGAGTGGGTTTTCAAAACTGCTTAAGGCCACACGTCGGCCTGTGGCGTTGATCATGACCAAATGGGGAATATAGCTTATCCCATAAAAGCGGTGCAATCAAACTGCTTCGGTTTTCGAACAGTAAGTGACCGTGGGGGCCACCGGGGCAATTGATTTGTGGGTCGTCGATCTACAGATCAGATCGATGGTGGGGAGCGAATTAAGCTTTGCATCGGTAGAAACCTTTTCAAACCCTGCAAAAAACACAAAAAATTAATATAAAGAAAGGTTTGATGTGTTGGGATGGTTTTATATATACGAAGTGGATAGGCGCCCGACTGCGGGGCCTTGGTCTATATGAAATGCAATATGATCGAGGGCTATAATATACAGGGCTAATCGGAATCAGGGTTTTTGTTTAACGCACAAACAAATGCGCTCTGTGAGTTGCTCCGGCGTGATAAGCGCTTAGGACCTTAGCACTTGGTTCTAGCACTGGGGCATATGGAGGGGAAACGGCTTGGATTTAGCCCAAAGGGGCTTAAACCCACAGTCAAAATACTTGTTTTTTAGGACATTTCCAAGATGTTTAGATGGATTTTGGGGATTTTGATATAGTTCAAAATGAGTTTTAAACTAGGTAAAAAATGATTTTCATGAATGGAAGGGGAATCATGAAAATAGAGGAGTTTTATGGAGAAAAAGGGGAGAAAAATGGAGGTTAGTTTTTCAAGTGAGGAAAGGGAGAAAAGGTGATTTTGTAGCAGTTTCTTCTCATGAAATTAGCAGAATTTCAGAGTGTAAAATGGGCACAGTAGGGAATATTTTGGACAGAGGCATGAGGCCTTCAAGAGTCTTCAAGAGATAACACATTTTTTGCAATAAAATTTGTTCCTTGAAGGCTCCAAAAATGATTTAGCCACCTTTTGGTATAACAAATTTCATAGGTGGCTAACAGAATCACCAGAGGTTTGGAATTCTGATTGTCTGAATACTTTTGTTCGAACGTATTTCCCTTCTCCAGAGTGCTCTCATGCTCTATTTACTCCAGGTATGTGTCCTACAAATCTCTGGTTGAAATTTTTTGCAAAACTAGTGAAATAATGAAAAGTGTTTAGTATTTAAAGAAATGTTTTATGAAATTAGATTTTCGAAAATATTTTGTCGCCCATTTTTCAATTTACCACTTTTTTTTCACTTAAAGAAAATAGAGTTGCATTTTTTTTATTTGCGGTTATTCATCACCGGTGTGTCCCTTAATCGAAGAGCACCAGTGCGTCTGTGTATAAAACGACACAGGTGCGCATTACCAAAAACGCACTAGTGCAGTGATTTGTACATTAGGCACTGAAATTACTTTTAGGTGTGTGCACCAAAATTTATTGTTGTTTTGCTCAAATGCAGGAAGAAAATATCATAATTATATCGAATGGACAATTCTTCAAAATCCAGCTCATTCCATAATATTTCTCAAATTCCATCGCAGAGTTCTCCCTATCCATATCGAGACGTAATATTTACTTCATATTTTATTTATATTTTAATTATCTAATTGAATTTATGTTTTTTATCCATGTCAATCATGCATAGCTTAATTAAATTTATAATGTATACAAATTTGCAGGTTCATGATGCAGATTCAGCATCGAGTTTAGATGCACAAAATATTCAAATAGCTCCAAAACGTTGGAAGCTCTAATCAGGAGCTGCAGATCGCAAGGCGCATTTGGTAGATGAAAATGGATAGCTGCTTCACCCTGCCAATTGTAACAATATTTCATCTTCTAGCCAAGTTCCCGGGACAATGATGGTAATAATTATAATTGTTTAGTATATTGATTATTAATGTAATTATTTCAACGTCAAACCGATTTATAATCATGCAATATTTTCAACATGGTTACTAATTGATATCATATATTTTGTACTAATCATGTTCAATTTTATTTTTTTTATTATTAGGATTTTAGTGATGATGAGTGACCTACCTACCATCTTCCGTTGCACCCCATGAAAATGTCAAATCGAGAGAAGACTGAATTAAGAGAAAAAATTGGAGAGGAACGATACCAAGAATGATTGAATCAACCACCAATTCAATTCCCGCTATGTCCAGATTCACCAATTAGGAATGACTACAGCAATAATAGTTCTTCACAAGCTGGCAATGGAGGCAATCAAATAGAGGTTGGTATGGATGATTACTTAAGGGATATGTTAGGTCCCTATATTACTAGTATAGTCCCTTATTGTTGTTAGTGTAACCCCCTTATTGTTATTATTGTACCCTTGTAACCCCCATATTTTTATTAGTGTGCCCTTCAATTATTATTTTTAGGTTGACTAGGATTACATTGTGGCCCCACTAGGATTACATTGTGGCCCCATGGACTCCTATATATAGAAAGGAGGTTTTGTCATTTGTATCATCCAACAATTGTTCATTCATGTAATGTATTGGAGGTTTCCCCCTCGAAGTGGCTTATTTCTAAGGCATTGATATCTCTTTTTCTTCTATTTTTGGAGCTGGTTTCACAACATTTGCATCGTAGCTTGGGATTCTTGGGTTTCGTTGCTCCAAACAAAGTCATCGGGAATTTTGCTATAAATTTTTTTTTCTACGAAGGTTCGTGTCGAAATTTTGAGTGTGAAGTCGAAATCTTAAGGAACATATTCGCAAAATTTGTGAGCTTGGTCTGCACATTTTCTAGAGATGTGGATCCGTGGGAAGTTAGGTCTTTTTGGTGTGCGCCCTTAATTTCACTTAAAAAGATCACTTATAACTTTAGCTATAACTTTGCTTATACGAAGGTTTAGAAGCTGAAATGTTTAGAGTGCAAAGCTGAAATCCCCGAGGAACATCCTCGCAGCCTGTGAGCTTGGTTCGCAATATTTTTGGAAATATGATCTGTGGAAGTTAGGTCTTTTTCAGGATCCTGAATTTCATCTCAAAGAGGTGATCGTGGGAAAATCTTCATAAATCTCTCCCTGAGCATCGGATTGGAATTCTGTAAAAAGTGAATGGAAGTATACAAACTGTAGTTTCCTTTCTATAAATTTTAGATACAAAGAAGAAAACAGTGACATGTGGCAACTCGTACAAGTTCGCTCTACTGAAACAGTCCATAATTAGGTCATTGTGGGAGATTGGACATAACTTTACCTTGAAGAATCCAAATCATGCCAGACTTGTGGCATTTGAAAGAAGCTTTAGAGGACTACTACAGGGCTGAATTTCAGATATTGAAGATCTGCAATTATAGAGATAAGTCAATTTCAATATCAAGCTCCTCACAAGCAAGTAAAAGGTGCGTATTTTTTTTCCGAACTGCATAAGTCTTGTTTGAAGAATCAAGTTTAATTGATTCCAAGGGAATATTATAGAATAGATATCAGTATTAGATTCTCAAATGGCCCCTAAAAATAATTCAACAATTAAGCCTTTAGAAGGCTCCTATGACTTTTGAAGATGAAGAATGGCAACATGACATATCAAAATTACAAGAGCAAGTGCAACAAATTCTCGCTTCTCGCAAAGTGCAACAAAACACATGGAAGTTTTGAAGAAAGGCATGGAATCTAAGATGGATGGTTTGAAGAATGGCATGGAAGATAAGATAGATTACATGGAAGCTGGCATGGAATCTAAAATGGAAAACAGGAAGAATGATCTAAAAGCAAACATGGAAGGTTTGACAAAGTTGATACAACAAATTTTTCCTAATGGTGAAAATATAGTGGAGGAAACTCATGATGATAATAAAATAAATGCTAATTGTGATTTCATAAACTCTAATGTTGGTGGGAAGAACCACCATATTCCAAAAATGGATATGATAAAGTTTGATGGAAAGGATCTTGTAACATGGATACTACATGGAGCAATATTTGATCTCAATAATGTGCAAAACACACAAAAGGTACGCATTGCAACTTTACATTTAGAACAAAATACATTTGTATGGTATCAATGGCTTTCTCCCGTAAAAAAATTGTCACTTGGTCAACTTTTATGGAGGAAATGATAGCACATTATGAGGATACAAAGAGCAACACCTTCTTTAGCCAATTGATAAATCTCAAACAAAAGGGTTTAGTGGGGGAGCACATTGAGGACTTCCAAAAATTGAATATAAGGGTAACTCATATTCCAGAGGAACACAAAATTGATCTCTTCATAGGTACTTTAAAGGATAACATCCAACATGAAGTTCGCATTTTGGAACCTGATTCATTGGGGAATGCATTCAAGTTGGAAAGAAAAATTTAATGTAAAATTATGGTGACAAGGAAGCCTACCACTCACTTCTATAAAGAGGGAAGTGTTGCTGCTCCTAGATTGCAACAACCTACAAGGTTGACACCACAACAATTGGAAGAAAAAAGAGCAAAAGGGCTTTGCTACAGTTGTGATAGAAAATACTCTAAAGGTCATAAGTGCACTGAGAAGAAATTATTTTACACAGATTGTGAAGAGGAGTAAGAAAATGAAGAAGAAACTTCAAAAGTAGAGGATATACACCAGGAATAAACCCTAGAAGAAGAAGAAATGAGTCCAACCATATCATGTAATGCATTGGCATGAATTACCACTCCTCAAACTCTCAAGATAGAAGGACATATCACGAGGAAAAAGGTAATAGTGTTGATTGATTCAGGTAGTACCCAAAATTTTATTCATTGTAAGGTAGCCAAGGAATTGAATTGTTTCCTATACCCAGCACTAGAATGCCAAGTGATGGTTGCAAATGGAGGAACTATAAATTGCTCTAGAAAAATGCCATATAATATCAAGCTAACCATGGGGGAATATGTGGCTGAATAGTCCAATGCTTTCCATTCCTATGAGGTGCCGATGTTGTACTAGAGTACAATGGTTACAATCTTTGGGGACACTAGCTTTTAATTTCAAGAAATTTTCTAATTTTTCGTAAGGAAAGGTTGAATTACGAGGTATTGCAGTGAATCTAGGAAAGATAATAATCTCTAATGTAATGACAACGCTTATAAGGAAAAAACAAAGAGGCGTAATTGCACAATTATGCTCACTAGAAGTTCCAACATCAAAATCATCTATTTTTGAAGATCTCCAAAAAGTCTTGGACAATCATTCCAAGGTTTTTGAAACTCTCAAAAGACTCCCACCTATTCGTGATCATGATCATGCTATTAATTTGATTCCAAGAAGTGTTCCTCCAAATATCAGGCCTTATAGATATCCTTATGTCCAAAAGAGCAAAATTGAACGTATGATTGCAGAAATGTTAGAGGCGGGTATAATTCAACCTAGTCAAAGTTCTTTCTTTGATCCTATAGTATTGGTACACAAGAAGGATGGATCATGGTGCATGTGTCCCGATTATAGGGAGCTCAATAAGCTCACCATTAAAGATAAATTTTTCATTCCTGTGATTGATGAATTATTGAATGAATTACATGGAGCAATTTATTTTACCAAGTTGGATATCCGTTCAGGATATCATCAAATTAGAATGAGGACTGAAGATATTCTGAAAACAACATTTTGAACTCATGAGGGTCATTATGAATTTTTGGTCATGTCTTTTGGCCTTACCAATGCACCTTCTACATCTCATACATTTAGTTGGAAAAATGATTCCTTATGGTACAAAGATGGCTTATATCTTTGTAAGAATTCCCAACTAAAACAAAATATTCTTTTGGAATTGCACACTTCTCCTTTAGGAGGACACTCAGGATTTTTAAAAACTTACCACAGGGTGAAGAAAGAATTTTTTTTGGGATGGCCTTAAATCTGATATTCAAAAGTTTGTGGCGGAATGTTTGGTTTGCCAGCAGAATAAAGTGGAAACAATTAAGACCCCAGGACTTCTACAACCTTTATCCATTCCAAGTCAACGTTGGGAGGAGATTTCAATGGATTTTATCACAGGTTTACCTAAGTGCGAAGGAAAGAGTGTCATCATGGTGGTAGTTGATAGACTTACCAAGTATGCACACTTTTGTGCATTATCTCATCCATTTAAATCAAGTACAGTTGCTACTACATTTATGGACAGAATTCAAAAGCTACATGGAATCCCAAGGGTCATTGTGAGCAACAAAGATCCTATTTTTACTGGAAATTTTTGGACGGAGTTATTTTCTTGTTTGGGTACTCAATTAGCTCATAGCTCATCTTATCATCCTCAATCGGATGGTCAAACTGAGATAGTAAATAAATGTTTGGAAGGATATCTTCGTTGTTTTGTATCTGATAAACAAACATAATGGGTCAAGTGGTTACCTCTTGCTAAATGGTGGTATAACACTTCCTTCCATACTGCAGCAAAAATGACCCCATTTATGGCACTTTATGGATATCATCCACCATCCATCACATCATATTTAAGAAAAAATTCGAAGGTTCAAGCAGTGGAAGATCACATCGAGCATCAGCAAGAAGTTCTCCAACTCTTAAAGGATAACCTGAATTTGGCACAAAATCGAATGAAACAGCAGGCAGATCAACATCGCAGCGAGAGAAGTTTTGATGTAGGAGATTGGGTATTTTTACGGCTACAACCATACAAACAAATGTCCCTCAAGCAAGCTAAGAAGGATAATAAATTATCGCCAAAGTACTATGGTCCTTACAAGGTGTTACAAAATATTGGTACTATGGCATACAAATTGGAGCTTCCTGCTTCTTCATGAGTGCATCCAATTTTCCATGTTTCATGCTTAAAGAAGGTTATAGGTGAAAATGTTTCAGTTCAAACAATATTGCCAGAACTTGATGAGGAAGGAAAAATCATATTGGAACCTGAAGCGGTCATGGAAACAAGAACTCGACAGGTACGGAATCGATCAATTTTAGAGTATCTCATCAAGTGGAAGAACTTACCTACTGAAGATTCTACATGGGAGGATGAGAATTTTATACAGAAGCACTCATAGCTACTCAAGCATTGAGGACAACACTTTTTTGAAGGAGAGGGGCATGTTAGGTCCCTATATTACTAGTATAGTCCCTTATTGTTGTTATTGTAACCCCCTTATTGTTATTATTGTACCCTTGTAAACCCCATATTATTATTATTGTGCCCTTAAATTATTATTGTTAGGTCGGCTAGGATTACATTGTGGTCCCATGGACTCCTATATATAGAAAGGAGGTTTTGTAATTTGAATCATCCAAGAATTGTTCATTCATGTAATGTATTAGAGGTTTCCCCCTCGAAGTGGCTTATTTCTAAGGCATTGATATCTCTTTTCTTCTATTTTTGGAGCTGGTTTCACAACAGGATACGACCGCCATGGAGACAATGTTGTTAGATGCATTCCAAAACGATGATCGGCTAGGGGATGATGCTCATATCGTTGACACCTTTTTCAAAAGCCTTAAATTTGCTTCCACCACCCCTCTCTTTGGACCTGGTGATCAGTCAGAGTCTACCCAGTTGGGGACAATGATGTTACTGTACAACTTGAAAGCAAATTTTGGCTTTTTAAATGCATGTTTCTCAGAACTTTTTGAGGTAAGATACCATAAAGTACTCCCTTATATAAATTTGAAATATAATCAGTACACTACAATGAATATTACAAATGGTAAATTTTATGAACGTTAATAATTTTATCGACATTAATGTAAATTTATTAATATAATTTTCCATGATCACCAACTACAGGTTATTCAAAGATAAGGTTCTTCGGAGTGATAATGTCTTTCCCAGTAGCTGCGAAGAGGCAAAGAAATTGTTGAAAATGTTGGGTGTTGAGTACATGATAATATCATATCATGCATGTCCAAATGATTGTATTCTATATAGAGGAGAATATGTAGACAAAGAGATGTGTCTGAAATGTGGGCATGACAGGTATGATAGATAAAAAAAGAAGGGTAAATCACGTACTGGTCCTCATTTTAAGATATTGAGGCACATTCCTATAATCCCAAGGATTCAAAGGATCTTTCGTTGCAAAGAATTACCTATGTTGCAGGGATGGCATGCCTCAAACAGAAGTGAGTTGGTAGTTATGCGAATCCCAACTTATTCAATAGCCATGAAGCATATAGAGGATACATGGCCCAAAAAATTCAAGGATGAAGTACGAAGTCTACGATTCAACATAGCCATGGATGGTGTCAACCCATATTCCCTCTAGAACACCAACTATTCTATTTGGCCTGTAGTAGTTATCAATAAAAATATCCTCCCATGGTTGTTCATGAAGAATGAACATCTTATGTTGGCTCTCATAGTCCCTGGTAGAGGAAAAGTGAAGAATATGGATGTCTACTTACAACCATTGGTAGACGAATTGAAGGAATTATGGTATGGGATAAATGTATACGATGTATCAAGACCCATCACAACAGAGAGGATTTTTACGTTGTATGGCATAAGTGCTTACACGATACATGATTATCCAGGCTTAGGAGTTTGCTCTGGTAAATTACATGTTTAATTTATTGATTTGTTTATATACGTAACAATATTCTTTCACATATTAGTTATTTAATTTGTTGTAATATTTGTTCTGATCTTCATGATATTCTTTAACGTGCCATGCATATTAATTAATGTATATAATAATCTCGCAGGTCTTGTAACAAAAGGGCATTTTGGATGTAAATGTTGTGGACCTTCTATGAAAGCCATATGGTCCAAGGACCTACGAAACCCAGTGTATGATTGCACCAGGGTATTCCTACCAGAAGAACACCCTTACAGAAGAGAAGCATCCTCTTTCAATGGTAAATGAGAGAGAACCCAAAGGCATCCAATAATGACACCAGTTGAATGGCTTAGAGCATTTGAGAGAGAGAAGGAGAAGGAGTTCATACAAATGTTTGATTCAAATGGGGAGCCTATGTTCGATGATCTAGATTTCTTTGACACCTATGTTGAGAAATTGCCCATTGGGATGTAAAGGAAATCTATCTTTTATAACCTCCCATATTGGGAGAATCTTAAGATTACCCACTTATTAGATCCCATACATATATTTAAAAATGTTTCATCTTCTTTATGGAGGCACATATCATCGAAAAAAAGTGACACATTAGCTGTTAGGAAAGATATTATTACTTCAAAAACTAAAAATAAACATTGGCCAAGACGATTAGAAAGTATGGGATCAGAGGCAAGCACTGGTCCCTCTAATTCATGGCTTTTCAAAGAAGGTGATGTCCCATGGATTTTTAAAAAAGAGGATATTTCTTTGGCAATTGAAGTTATAATGGGTGTGAGGGTGCCAACTTCATACAGGTCTTCACTACGGTGCTGCTTCACCGTGGATGACCATTTGTCGGGGTTGAAATCGCATGACCATTTGAATCTTCTAAGAGTGACATGATTTTATTATTTGTTATATTAATAAATTTTATCCCATGCGAGGATCATAAAACATAAGTAATTTTTTATATTATTGCACGTGTTTATAACTTTCTAGTGTCATTATCATTTTTTCATGCGTGGTTGTGTGAAATATGTATTCCCTCATGACCTAGGACGTGCCATATCTAAATTATTTGCATTTGAACGTTGGATCACGTCAAAGGAGATTCAAGTGGCTAGCATTCCATGGCGGCGTCAAGAGATAGTTGAGATTGTTTGTATGTTTGAGAAGGAACTGCTGACGAGTTTCATAGACTTACAGGTTCATCTTCAAATCCACCTAGTAGATGAGGTTGAATTCGTTGGGGTGGTTTCTTGTCGTTGGATGTTCTTCTTATAGAGGTACATGAAAAAATTGAAAGGTTTTGTTCAACAAAGGGAAAAACCCGAGGGGTCTATGGTAGAGGGGTACATATTGTATGAGTCTTTCTATTATGCCAGTGATTACATCAAGCAAATTGACAACAAACCAAGTGCGGTGATTTGGGACGATGAAAGGGATGAAGACAAAAGAGAAGGGGAGTTGCTCCAAACTAGTGGAAAAAAGTGCTTGATAAAGAGTAAGCGACTTATAAATTTTCAAATTTACAAAAAGTAATTAATATTCATGTTGAACTTCGATATAATGTATCTTTTGATCTCTAAGTACTATATAATGTTGGCTTGATTTCATTAGCGAATGCAAAAATCGAATCAATCAATAAATTCGTTCTTTACAATTCTGAAGCGACACAACCGTGGGTCACATTGTACGAAAAAAAGAGGATGAAATGGGATAGTGATAGGAAATAATTCAAACGGTTGAATGGTAGAAGTGTGCCTTATCCCGATCATTTAAAAGAAAATATGCCAAAAATATGCCCCAACAGTTGGGTTGTTGACCAAGTCAGAGAGAAATATGGTGCAACCGGTTGTTACCCGTGTGCTGAAGAGGATGCGCTAAACGTAGGGATTGGGTGCAACAACTCAGTAATAATATTTTTAATTTATATGTAAATTTGAAACCTATAAGACATCTATATTTCATATTTAACTGTTGGGTTATTATAAGACACATGACACTATGATTTTTTTTTTATTTTTTATAATAAGTGCATTTTTTCCGATCTATGTGGGCATATGGACACCATTTTCGCACATAAAATGTCGATGTTAGAAACATCACACAAGACTATGGAGTGGAAGTCGAGTTTGATCAATCTAGTCGATCTAGCCACCGTGATCAAAACCTAGTACGAGGGGTGTTAGGCTACGTTGGAAAGATACAAAAGATCATTGAAGTGGATTTCTCTTCTTTCCAATGTGTTATTTTTAGGTGCAAGCGGTGGGACACCTTTGATCGGAATAATGTAAAGGAAGATCGTGATAGTAGGCTGATATGTATCAACTCGAAAAGATGTGGGATGAAGCTAAGGAGCCCTATGTTTTCCCCAAACACTGAAACCAGGTGTTTTTTTACCCAGATGTGTTGGATAGGGATTGGTGGTTCATATTGACACATGACCCTGGATCAAAACATATTTTTGAGAACAATAGTGTTATCATGCCATGCGAGCTGGAAGATAATGAGGGTGATCATGAGAACCGAGAGTGATATGGTACATGTGTTATTTCATCAATATTTATACTTTTTAAGATGGGTTTTTTGAAACATTATAATATATATGTATTTTGAATTAATTGGTAATTTGCATTGTGTTAATGTTAAAATCAGTATTTCATTTGATAATTTGCAATTATGTTGATCTCAAACACAATGGCGTACTGTATAAATTAGTTCTTTTTTTTGTATCTAAGATCATAGTAAAATAATGATAATTCTAAAGTACATGAATTTATTTGCATTATTTTCTAAACTTTATTATGTTACAATAATTCATATTATTCTAGATTTATTATTTTACAATTATTTAAAATTTACAAATTTACAAATTTAAAAATTTTAATAAAATCATTTCACATTAATACAATTAAAATTTTACAAATATTTTACATATAATTAGAATTACAATTACAATTACAATTACAATTTTACAATTTCACATACAATTACAATTAAAATTACAATTACAATTTTAGAATTTTACATACAATTACAATTTTACAATTACAATCAATTCACAATAATATAATTAAATTTTTACAAATATTTTACATACAATTAGAATTAGAATTACAATTACAATTTTACAATTTCACGTACAATTACAATTAAATTACAATTTTAGAATTTTACATATATACAATTACAATTTTACAAATTAAAAAATTACAATTACAATTACAATTTTACAAATTTACATATATACCATTACAATTACAATTTTAGAATTTGACATCACCTTCGTGATAACCATCATACAAACATCATATTTGACTAAAAAACACATTCAAAATCACTAACATCATCATGATCATGATCATCTAACAAAACACAACTAACATTATATATTCACATCATCACAACACAAACATCAAATATACATCTCATGTCAAATAACTCATGCTATCACATACACATCTATCTGCAAGCTGCACATTAAATGAACATATCTAACATGACCTAACAATATACACATCATGATGATCACCAACATGTAAATTAAGTACAACTGCAACATGAAAATAAAATACATGGACCATATATATATATAATGTTAAAAATATACAACTGTAATATAAATGTCATGGATCAGCGGGTGGTAGTACAACATCAATAGCAGTACTAGTAGAGGCCTGCTCAGTAAATGGTGCAGCCTCGACGGTCAATGGTCCAACCTGATCATGATCATGAGTACTGATGGATGCTGCAGGCTGCTGACTGGATGTGGCCGATGGTCCAGCCTCATCTCCATGATGACTACTGCTAGATGCTAGTGGAGGCTGCTCATCTGGCGTGGCGGAAGGTGAATGATCATGAGATGATGAATCGCTGCTCGCAGACTGTCGATCATGTGATGATTCTCGACCAAGCCTATAATGTGCAAAAATCCTCCTCATCCACGTAACATAGGTCGTAGCTCCTATTACATGCTGCATCAGGCTATACATGTCACGCAGCATGCCTCTCCACATCTGTAATCGCCTATCATCGGCTTGTATGTCTCTTTAATGAGCGGGCCTGATGCCCGCCTCAACAATCAATGAATTGAGTTGGTTGCCCAAGTCCATCTTGTATCTAGCACCAAGTTGACCACGCCTAGAAAAAGGTGGTACCGACGCACTAGCAGGAGCAAGTCTCTCTGCACCAGCCTCGTGATGATCCTCAGTATCTGGCATGCCCTGATCATCATCAGGATCCACACCTGGATCATGTGGTGGTGCCAAAATTTCCTCGCCATCAAAAGAGCCAATGTATTCAAAATATATCCAAGTACACAACAATATTAGACAATTTCATTACACAATTTAATAAAAACAAGTTAAAGGACATGCTAGAATAAATTTAAATAAAATAGTAATATTACCTCTATCATCTGGCGGCTCATCAGCTATGAAGAGGATTTTGGCACACCCTCGCCAATCCAAACCCGCATAATGACAGGGGAACATAATGAAGGGATGCTCGTCAACACTAGCTAGCAACTCCAGTGCATCATGTGATATCCTCGCTGGAAACATAGTCTCGCCCCTCTTGGGAATCATCTTCCCCCACATGTGCATATGTGCCTCGAACATCAGCCTACGAGGTTGCCAAACAAAAGTAGGCCTCATCTATGGAAACCTCTCAAAAAATAAACAAAAAATCTCTGAAGAAAAAGGGAAGTTGACCCTCCCTTGTGCATGAGCACAACATCTATCTAAGGTTGTACATAACTGCTGCAAAAAAATGGCAGACCACCTGATAAGTCGTGGCTCCTGTACTAAAGAATCAACATAATATAGAAGCGAACAACTAATGCATTTCCCGTCACTGGTGTTGTGTGAAATGGTTGAAATGAGAAGTGAGAGACACTGCACCTCCTCACTACCAAATGCACCAATACATAATTGACCTCCAGTGACCTGAAAATCTGCAAGAGATAGTACATTTTCTCCAATTTATCTATGGGAGTAAACTAACTGACTCCCTACTACACAGCTAGCTGGAACCTCTGGGAACGAGGGAAAATCCACCCCTCTCCTCAATAGCCCTGTAATGAAATATATATCCTCCTTAGTGGGCGTGTACTACTGGTCGATACCAACCCGAAAAGCCTGTTGGTGGGCATTCCACCTTCAGATAAGATGTCTCAAAAACAAACCATGGCCCTTTAGGGAAGTAGCCTCCTCATAGAACTTGAGGAGGCCTACCTGCCTTAGGAGCCCCTGTGTAGCTGCTGTAATAGGGCAAGGGTACGCATCTTTCTCCCTCTCTCATGCCTCCCATAGGCGAACCATGTTATACTGCTCCACCTGTTGTTGTTGTTGTTCCCCCTCTTCTCTCCTTTCACATCTCTGAATGATTGAAATATTAAATACAACTTTTTTATTAAATGAAACATGTATTTAGAAATATAAATATACAATCTTTTTTTGAAAAATAAAAATAAAAAAACAATCGGTGCGCCAAAAAAACAGTCACGCACTGGTCCCGGTGCGTCTTTTTATGGAGTGTACCGGCATCAGTGCATCAGATAATATTCAGCGCACCAGGGGCGATGCTCTAGAAAACTTTGTAGTGCACCATTGACTATGTACGGTGTCAGGAGGGTGGTGCACTGACTAAACTCTATGCCCCTGGGCATATCAAGGCTTATAGTTAAGTCAGTGGACCAACCTCCTGCCATCATTACATAGTGAACGGTGTGGTCATTTACTAGGCTGCACCGTTAACCCAGGCAAAATATGGAAAGTTGTGCGCTAAAAAAAATAGCCATCCTGGAGCGGCAATTTTGGTCAACGCACTGCATTGCCGCTATTCCACTAGGTCAATGGTGCGCCCGGGTAAATGACCGCACCGCACTTTAAAAAAAAATTAAAATAACATGGTGTGCCTTCAGTACCACCCCGGAATTGGTGCAGATACCGTTAGCACCGATTTACCAAGCCGAACTGTTGACCGTCTCGAAAACACTTTTTTTTTAAAATGCGGTGCAGTCATTTACCAAGCCACACTATTGACAATGTGGAATAGCAGCAACACGGTGCGTTGACTTAATTATCCGCCCCGGGGCAGATAATTCAGTCAACGCACCATGTTGCCGCTATTCCACATTGTCAACAGTGTGGCCTGGTAAATGACTGCACCGCATTTAAAAAAAAAAAATTTAAAATAACACAATGCGCCCATTGGTACCGCCCCAGAACCGGTGCAGATATCATTAGCACTGGTTGCGATGCGGCCTGTAAATTTACAGGTAGCACTGCAAGCCAGTGTGAGCCGCACAGCTCAAGCGCACCACGCGACAATTTTTTTTTATTTTAATTGGTTAAAATAACACAGTGCACCTATCTGTACCACCCTGGAACAGGTGCGAATGCCGTTAGCACTGTTTGGAGTGCGGCCTGTAAATTTATAGGTAGCACCACAAACCAATCCGAGCCGAATGACTCAAGCGCATCGGGCGACACAATTTTTTTAATTTGTTTTAAATGGTTAATTTTAAGTTTATTTGAAATTCTAATCCACTAAAAGGCTTAATTATGGAAAAACAAGAAAAATACCTGTACATTTTTCCGTCGAGGAGGCATGTTGACTATAGAATTTGCAAAAGAAAAATTTTCCACCGGTTTGCAAAATTCAAGCTGGAGATTGGTGGGCAATGCATAGCCGCAGTGCATGCAATGAGTGCAATGGGAGCACCAATGTCAGGGTAGCTCAGACAAGGATAGATTGTATTAGTGCTTGAGAGCTCTGGAGCACTGACAAAAGTGAAAAATATGATTTTTTGGCTGTAAATTTTTTTTTTATTTAACCCTGTTCCGGTGCATGGGGTTTTTATGGGCGCACTGGTGCGTTTGCTTCATTCCGCACCGGGTGGTTTCTTTTTTCACGCACTTTTTATGAGGCATCTGTGCAGAAGTGTTGTGAAGCACCGGTGTGCTACAGTAATACAACGCACCGAGCGGGTGTGTACGAAGCGCACGGTGTCCGGTGTGCCAATGTTTTTGTTTTCGCGTGTTTTTTATGAGGGACCGATGCAGAAGAATTGTAAAGCACCAGTGCACTACAATAATACGACTCACCGAGAGGGTGTGTATGGAGTGCACGGTGTCCGGTGTGCCAATGTTTTGTGAGCACCGGTGCTTTCTCTTGTTGAACGCACTGGTGCATTTTACGGTGATAAGCGCACCAGATGAAATACATCCGTAAAAACCTCTGCCCACCAACCTCCTCTAGTAACCTCTGCTAGAAACAGATGCCTGGGGTATTTTTATCAGGGGTTCCTCAAAAACATCTGCTAGAGGCTCTTTTCCTTGTAGTGTGCAGAGCAAGACATGTGGAAAACCGCCTTCAAGACCAAACAGAGGTTGTTTAAATGGATGGTGATGCCATTTGGACTGTGCAACACTCGAGCCACATTCATGAGGGCCCTTAATGATATTTTCAGGCCTTTTATTGATGAATTTGTCCTTGTGTATTTAGATGATATTCTTGTCTTTAGTGGGACAAGGGATGAACATGTATGCCATGTAAAAAAAGTGCTTGATGTATTAAAGAGGGAAGAATTGTATGTAAATTTTTCAAAGTGTGAGTTCGGGAAAACCTCTTTGGTTTACCTAGGTCATATTGTCAGTAATGGTCAATTAAAAATAGACCCCTCCAAATTTGAGGTGATTGTAAAATGGCCTAAGCCTACCAATGTAACAAAGGTCTGTAGTTTTCTAGGTGCAGTACAATACTGGAGGAGATTCATTGCCAGCTTCTCTGTTATTTCATCACCCTTACATGCACTAACAAGTATAAAAAAATCCTTTCAGTGGGGAGGAAATCAACAGAAGTCCTTCGAAGCACTGAAAGAGAAAATGAGAACTGCACCAGTCATAGCTTTACCCGATCTCCAGCAGCCTTTTGAGATCGAAACCGATGCCTGTGGGTATGCCATGGGAGCCGTATTGTTGTAGCAGAAGAAGCCAATATGTTACCATTCGAAGAATTTCTCCCATTCTATCATCAATTACCCCACTTATGACAAGGAATTGTATGCCTTGGTCCAAAGTGTGAAAAAGTGGAAACACTACCTGATCGGAAAGGAAACCATTATCCATACGGATCACCAGCCCTTGCAATACCTTTAGTCACATACCAAGCTACAAAAGTCTCGTCATTTAAGGTGGATGGGTTTTCTACAACAATTTCATCTGGTAATAAAGTATGAGAAGGGAACTAGTAACAAAGTAGAAAATATGCTCTCTCGCCCCCCTATTGTTGCTTCTATTCTTTTGCATAATGCTTCGTTGTCTTTTGAAAGTTATGCTGAACAATACGCTAACGATGATGACTTTAAAGAAATATATGCAAAAATAACTCATGGATCACAAGTGCACAACCATCATTTGTAGGGGAAGCTGTTGTATCACCTAGGCTAATTGTGCCTACAGCAGAAAGGGTACATGTAATTCGAGAGGTGCATACCTCTCTTGTGTTAGGTCACTTTGGTGTCGAAAAAACCTTATGTCATTTGCAAAGGTTTTGCTTTTGACCTCATATGAAAAACATTGTAACCTGATTTGTAAAGGGATGTGTGATGTGTTCTATTTCAAAGCCCTCTAATAGAAAACTCAGGCTCTACACAACACTCCCTATTCTGGGTCGTCCATGGGAAAGTGTGTCGATGGACTTTGTAGGAGGTTTTCCTATGTCTAGAAAGGGTCACGACTATTTGTACATCGTCATAGGCTAATTTAGTAAAATGTGCATATTAATGCCTTGTAAAAAGCAGATCATTATTAAGCAAACTGCTTATCTTTTCTTTTAGTTTGTTTGGGTCCACTTTGGGTTGCCCACATCAATTGTGTCAAATCGAGACTCTCGCTTCCTTGGAGAGTTTTTGACCAGCTTGTGGCGAATGATGGACACCAAGTTGAAGAGAAGTACGAAATTCCATCGACAAACCGATGGATAGATAGAGGTTGTCAACCATACTGTGGTACACTTGTTATGGGGCTATTGCAACAAACATTCCAATTTGTGGGATGAGCATCTTCCATATGTGCAACACGCCTACAATGGAGTAGTGCATTCCTCTACGTAATGCTTACCATTTGAGACATGTTTTGGTTACTTACCAAAGGACCCTTTTGGCATGATCTATGGAAGGGATGAAGATGCCAATGGACGTGATGATAGGGACAAAGCACAACAGTTCATCCAACGGATACAGACAATTCACAAAGCAGTGCAAGAGCAGTTGGAAAAGAGTCAGGCTCGTTATAAGGACTGACATGATAAGCACCGAGTCGACCATCAATTTCAAGTTGGTGAGAAGGTATGGTTCCATATCAACAAGGATCGAATGAAGGGGGAAGGCAAGAAATTGTGACCAATCTAGTATGGTCCATTTACCATATTGGAGAAGATTGGGAATAATTCTCTCGAACTCAATTTTCCTATATACATGTAGATGTACTCAGTCATGAATGTCGAGAATCTGAAGCTTTATGAACCACCATTGATTATGGACACCGAGGAGGTAGGATCAGTGCCTACAGTGGATGAATTTGTGCCAAAATATCTCGATTAATTTCCAGAAGACATCATTCTCGATCGATGAACCATGACTTCGGGATGAGGAGATGTGGAATATCTCCGTGTTGGTTTCAAAAGGATGCACCCAAGTAAAGCTAAATGGCTTAAAAAGGATAAGGTGAGGGAGCAATTCCCTCACTTTCCTGTTGATTGATAAGACTTTTGGGGGTCCAAAATCTCTTCAATGGGGAGGAATGATCCAGGTGGACAGAACAGGTCCAAGTACAAGTGGCTTAAGTACAAAGGCTCAAAAATTGAAGTGTAATAAATGTGGCAAACTTAGTGTCAAGTTGAATATCTCGTCTTTCTGATTCCAACAGCACAAACGACACTCAATTCTGAGTCCTTATGAAGGAGTTAGGAGTAGTCAAAGTTTGAGGGTTGACTTGGTGATGTGGCAACTTAAGGAGGTGACAATTTTGCAGAAATTTGGCCAACTCCAGTAGGATTTCGAGTGAAATTGTGGGACGGTTAAATTGACTCCTTCGGTCAATTTTTGGAAATTTTAAAAATATCATTTGGTTTTAAAAATATCAATATATATATATATATATGGAGGGCGGGCCATGACCCTCGCCCTCCCCATCCAACAGATATAAAAAATGTATTAAAATAAGGGGGGTCGGCGGCCATGACCCCGCCGCTCCCACGACCTATAGCAACACCATATTAAATATGGGTGGGCGGGGCTTGTCAAGCCCACCACCCAACCCAACCAAACTTCATGTGTTTAAAATGGAGCTGGTGGAGATATGGGGTGGGCCACCCAATGTGGGCCCGACCCCCCCCCCTCCCCCCCAAACGTACCCACTTGCATTTAACTCTATGCGTCAGGGTTTTTAAAAAAGGTATGCCATGGTTTTTAAAACAAAATTTTGGTTTAATACAAAGGGGGTGGGGTTTGACCACTCGACCCCCTCCCTCCAATGCAAGATCTCAACCAACTCAGCCAGTGGATTCCTTTGGGGGTCTGCCCGACTTTTAATATATAAACCTACATTTCATAAGTGCACCCAAGAAGGCCAGGAGCGACATGGAGTACGAGACAGGGTGGAACCATGAGCGCTTTGTAGGAGAGGTGCGGAACCATGATCTGAGCCATTTCTGTTGAGATTTTAGGATATTAATTTGGATAAAAATCTCATGGATATGCCAACAATAGTTGTTTGTTGCAAAACTGATTGCATTAAATCCTGATGAGGAGACATTCTATCGTATTTTTTTGTGATAGAATTAATTATTCAGTTTCTTCTCTCATCTATAAATTGTAAGTCTGTAGAGGCAAATTAGATGTGAGGTGTGAGGAAGAAGAAGTGCAGATGTGCAATCTGCTATTGTAATCTCTTGTTAAGTAATAACATTGACGGTACCTCTGTTTAATGGATGTAGCCCAGATTGGTTGGGTGAACCACGTTAATTCGTTGTCTCCATTTTTTGTATGTTGTGTGTGCGATTTATTTTTGTTTTCGTTGTGCTAATTCTTACAATTGGTATCAGAGCTTAAAGTTGATTCACTGCCTGTTGCGAAAAGAAGGTGTTTTTTGCTATGCTCATGGATGAACAGCATGTGAGTGTATCCACTATGCCGTGAGTTGTGGAAGAGACGAGATCTGACTCTGTGTGTAGCGGTGATCAGTGGTACTGGAGAGAGAACCATGATTGTTATTTCGACTTTCCTAAGTGACATTCTCCTCAGTACTGATTTTCCTGGTGGAGGGGAACTACTCCAACTAAACGTTTATCTGTCGAGTTTGTCGCACAGATTGTTGCTGGGTTGGTATTGGTTGACTGCTGGGTCTATGGGTCTGCTGTCATTGGGCATCACCACCAAACAATATCAAAGTTGGTTCATATTTCAGAACAATATCAAGGCCTCAAGCTACGTCTACAAGTGACTAACACATCGATTCATGTTCTGTGTGGTTCATGTGATAATCTGTCATGGCTGGTTAGGATGTCTAACAGTTTTCCACAGGTCCTTATTATTCTGAATCGCCCATGTAATTATTTTGAATCGCTGCGTAAGACGTGAGCTGTTGTGGAGGATATTTAATTAAGTCACAAACCATTGTAGTTGGAAGGAAGAGTCGTGGATCGGTGTTGTAAATCTCTGTGTAGCAAATATTTATTGAACGCAGGAGCTATTGTTTTGCTGAAACAGTTTTGTTTGTAGGCAAACAGTTCAAAATCTCATGAATAGTGCAGTCCGGAACCATAATCGGAGATGCACGTTGAAACCACTGCTAATAATCAAACCGCGGAAGTCGGGAAACGGGATCGATAAGACCAGATCCACGTGGAAGAGACCATATCTTTCATCTGCATTTGTTATGGATGTGTTAGCACAGACCAGTACTGAAATTGATCTACGTGGACTCTAAGATCCAGAGCTGTAACCTTGACGGTGCCATTTTTTGGTGAGTAATTCACAAAATAAAGTCTATGTTTGTTTTTTTTTATTGAATAATTTGAGCAGAGAAATGAGCGTGGAAAGGTACTTCATTGGGAGGCACATTTTTGTAAAATGGTGAGAGTGATTACCTATCGTGACTATGTGAAAGTTTATTTTCATGTGCTGCGTTAGAAGAAGTTAAATGATAGTGCTGTGTTAAAATCTTCATGTGCTAAGTGAGAAAAAGTCAGATTTAATATGTCAAAAACTCAAAGTGCTCGGTTTGAGATCGAGAAGTTTAATGGGAAAAATAACTTCGAAATCTGGAAAGTTAAGATGAACGATTTACTCGTACAACAAGGTGTGGCGAATGCACTTTTGGGAAAATCCAAATAACCTCTCACCATGACAAATGACGAATGGAGTGACATCGATGACAGAGCACTGAGTGGCATACGATTGTGTTTGGCAGATGATTTTTTTATTTAACATCGTGTCAGAGAAAACAACTGCTAGTTTATGGACAAAGTTAGAAAAATCGTACATGACTAAATCCTTAACCAACAGGATTCTTCTGAAAATACAGTTGTATAGCTTGCGCATGAAGGAAGGTACATCTATAACTGATCATTTGAATACCTTTAATACTCTCTTCGTGCAGTTAGATAGCATAGAAGTAAAATTTGATTCAGAAGATAAAGTTGTAACTTTATTATGCTTGTTGCCTAAGTCATGGGATCATTTTGTTACTTCTATAAGTCTTAGTTCATCAGAAACCCTTGAATTTGATGATGTTATTGGAGCTATGATGTCTGAAGAAACTAGGAAAAGGTCAAATTTAGAAACCTCTACATCAAAAGCAATGATGGTTAGAGGTCAATCTAAAGAAAAACGCTTCAGTCAGAAGAACAACTCTTGGTCAAAATCGAAAGGGAAGAAGAGTAAGCTAAAATGCTGGTTTTGCGGCAAATCGGGACATTTGAAGAAGGACTGTTGGAAGAGGCAGCAAACATCCAAAGGAGACTCTTCAACAGAAAATAAAGAAGAAAACACGACATATACAGGTTCAGGTTCGGCATCCGATTCAGGTATAAGTGATGAAGTTCTATAAGTTAATTTTTTAAATCATGATCAACATTAGCAATTATATTTTGGTGCATCCAATCACATGTGCATTCATAAAGAGTGGTTTAAATCTTATAATTCAATCAATGATGGAGTTTTTTACATGGGTAATGATGTCTCATGTAATGTTGTGGGAATTGGAAGTATCTAGATTAAAATGTTTGATGGGACAAATAAAATTTTAACTGATGTTAGACATGTGCCTAAACTCAGAAAAAATCTTATTTCTCTAGGAGTGTTAGACACAAATGGATATAAAACTTTTTTCAAGGTGGAGTAATGAAAATTTATAAAGGAATCCTATTAGTAATGAAAGTAAACAAGGTTGGAAATCTTTTTCAGTTAGAAGGAAGAACAGAGTCAGATCATGCTTCTACTGTATCTGAAAATGACAGTGATTCTATTCGACTATGGCATCAATAGTTGGGCCATATGAGTGAAAGAGGATTAAAAATTTTATCTGATCGTATGTTACTTCCTAGTTTATAATCTTCGAAGTTAGATTTCTGCAAACATTGTATTTATGGGAAACAAAGCAAGAAGAAATTTAAAACTGGAAAACATACTAGCAAAGGAATCCTTGATTATATCCATTCTGATGTTTGGGGTCCATCTCCTACAAGCTCATATGGAGGATCATCATATTTTGTATCTTTTATAGATGATTTCTCTAGAAAAGTATGGGTCTACATGTTAAAAAGAAAATCTGATGTATTCACAGTTTTCAAGTAGTTTAGAGCATTAGTAGAAAGCATAACTAGAAGAACCATTAAATGTTTAAGAACTGACAATGGTGGCGAGTTTACTTCAAAGGCATTTGATAATTATTGCAAGGAAGCTAGGATCGAAAGACATAGAACTACTGCTTCTACTCCTCAGCAAAATGGAGTTGCTGAACGCATGAACAGGACTCTCTTAGAAAGAGCAAGAAGTATGCTGAGTAACGAAAATTTGCAGACGGAATTATGGACAGAAGCAGTATCTACGGCTTTCTATTTGATAAATCAATCACCATCCACTGCAATAGGATGAAAAATTCCTCAAGAGGTATGGAAAGGTCATCCTTGTGATTATTCTAAATTGAAAGTTTTTGGTTGTGATACATATGCTCTAATTCTGAAACATCAGCATTCTAAATTAGATCCTAAATCTAAAAGATATATCTTTGTTGGATATGGTGATGGGATTAAGGGATACAAGTTGTGGGATCCTCTTACTCACAAGATCATCATTAACAAAGATGTTAAATTCAATGAATCTTCACTTGATAATCCAAATGTAGATATTAAATTGAAACAGGAAAATGTACCTAAGTTTCAACATATTCAGTTTGAAACTAGTTGAAATTCTGAAGACAGTAAAGATGAACAAGTTTCAGATGCAGATCATGAAGAAGTTCCTACAGATAATAATCAACAAATTGTGGAAGAACCAAAAACATCTTTAAGGAGGTCCACAAGAATCAGACATCCTCCTAAAAGGTATGATGATTATGTTACTTCAGTTGCTTTAACCGCTAATGATGATGAACCTTTATGCTATCAGGAAGTTGTAGAAGGTTCTAACAGTGATAAGTGGAAAGCGGCTATGAAGGATGAGATGAAGGCATTAGACAAGAATGCCACATGGGATATGGTAGAACTTCCTAATGACAGAAAAACTGTAGGACGTAAATGGGTTTACAAATTGAAAAGGGGTGTTGATGATAAAGAAGACAGGTACAAAGTGAGGCTGGTCGCAAAAGGTTTTTCTCAGAAAGCAGGAATTGACTTTCATGAGATATTTTCACCAGTTGTTAAAATTGTTTCAATTCGGATTGTCTTAGCATTAGTTGCTTTACTTGATTTAGAATTACAACAACTAGATGTTAATACTGCATTCTTACATGGAGATTTAGATGAAGATATTTATATGGAACAACCAGAAGGGTTTGTTCAAAATCGCAACAAGAAATTTGTCTGCAGGCTCAAGAAATCATTGTATGGTCTGAAACAGTCGCCGAGACAATGGTACAAGAAATTTGATTCTTTCATGATGAGCCAAAATTATATAAGAAGTGAATATGATCATTGTGTTTACTTTAAGAAATTAAGTAATGGCATATTCATTATCATAGTGTTTTATGTTGACGATATGCTTTTAGCAAGCAAAAGCATAACTGAGATCAACAGGTTAAAGGCTCAGATGGCTAGGACGTTTGATATGAAAGATCTAGGAGCAACAAGACAAATTTTGGGCATGGAGATTTTCAGAGACAAGAGCAATGGTAAGCTATGGTTATCACAACAGAAGTATATTGAGAAAATACTCTTAAGGTTTGGTATGAACAATGTGAAGCTAGTTTCAGTCCATTTAGCTTCCCATTTTAAGCTTTCTTCAAGTTTATGTCCTAATACAAATGAAGAAAAGGAATATATGTCTTGAATACCTTATGCTAATGCAGTAGGAACTTTGATGTATGTGATGGTCTGTACAGGACCAGATATTTCACATGCATTCGGGGTTGTCAGCAGATATATGGCAAATCCAAGGAAAGAACACTGGTCAGCAGTGAAATGGGTGCTTCGGTATCTGAGAGGCACACGTGATTATTGTATCACTTATGACAGAAGTAGTGAATTTGTTTGCGGATATGTTGATTCTGATTTTGCAGATGATTTGGATAAGAGAAGGTCAACTTCAGGATATGTCTTTACTCTTGCAGGTGGAGCTATTAGCTGGATGTCAAAGCTATAGAACATTGTTGCTTTATCCACTACAGAAGCAGAATACATAGCTGCTTCACATGCTTGCAAAGAAGCGGTTTGGTTGAAAGGCTTGTTTGGTGAGTTTGGTAGGCTGCAAGACAACATAAAGTTATTTTGCGATAGTCAAAGTGCTATTCACTTGGCTAAAAGTCCGGTCTATCATAGTAAATCAAAGCATATACCTATAAAGTACCATTTTGTAAGACAGGTTATCACTGAACGAAGAGTCTCTCTTGAAAAAGTGCATACAAAGGAAAACTGTGCAGACATGTTCACGAAACCAGTTTTATTAGAGAAGCTACAATGGTGTCTCGCTTCTCTGGGCTTGCAGAGAAAATGAAAATAAAACAAGAACGAGGTATCAAGCTAATTGTTGTCAAGGTGGAGATTGTTGAGATTTTAGGATATTAATTTGGCTAAAAATCTCATGGATATGCCAACAATAGTTGTTTTTTAAAAATTGATTGCATTAAATCTTGATGAGGAGATATTATATCCTATTTTGTTGTGATAGAATCAATTATTCAGTTTCTTCTCTCATCTATAAATTGTAAGTCTGTAGAGGCAAATTAGATGTGAGGTGTGAGGAAGAAGAAGTGCAGATGTGAAATATGTTGTTGTAATCTCCTGTTAAGTAATAAGATTGTTGGTACCTCTGTTTGGTGGATGTAGCCCAGATTGGTTGGGTGAACCACATTAATTCGTTGTCTCCATTTTTTGTATGCTGTGTGTGCGATTTATTTTTGTTTTTGTTGTGCTAATTCTTACAATTTCCAGAGGGACCCGATTTTCACTTTGTCAGAATCAGGAAAATTTCAATGTATTCTACACCTCTCAATGCCATGAATCCAACAGTGTTGTCCATTTATTCATCAGAGGTCTCCAATTTTCAGGCAATTTCAGCAATGGAGGTATAAGGGTGTAATTTTTCATTTATGCTTGCACTTTCATTTTTATTGCCACCTAATGAAAGAGGGCCTCCCCACTGATTTAGTAGGGCCCATAGATGTAGTCCCTCCTGGACGAACTCCGACATCAATTCTGTGTCTTCTTGCATGATTTTATGTGCTTCTCTCTTCTTATGTTTATGCCTTTAAAGTTTCATGGTTAAGATGAAAATTTTACATGTAATTATTTAACACATCTCAAAGCAAAATATTTTGGATCAATGT
Organism: Pinus albicaulis; assembly: GCA_034641835.2. Classification (NCBI taxonomy): domain Eukaryota; kingdom Viridiplantae; phylum Streptophyta; class Pinopsida; order Pinales; family Pinaceae; genus Pinus; species Pinus albicaulis. Next base: position 266,561,846 of record CM076581.1, read on the forward strand.
GACCAAATTCCATGCAGGGCATTGGTGTCTCAAGATGACACATAAGGTTTGGTTTAGTTATGTTAAGTTACTAGTATTCTTGTTGTTAATTTTAAATTATTGTTAATCCTACTAAAACATATGGAGGACTATTTTGCATTCAATTGTAAAAACCATCACACATATGATATGTTTTTGAGATGGGTAATGTTACCAAAGTAGATTTTTGGTTTGAGTCTCAAGTGATAAAAAACTCACCTATAACAACACAAGCTCGATTACTGTTCAAGAGCTATATATTAATTTTGTTTTCTCTAGACCATAAATGGAAACAAAGATATAGGGATGATGAGTTATTACATGGATGAATATAAGTCACTGGCGATGTGACCATCGATGTTGACTCCTCATCCTACATTGTTTCATTCTCTTCCATGTTCCTCATTGGCTAAGTTGTTGGGAATTAAAGGATTGGGGACACTTATGTACGGTTTATGTTTTGCATCCAACACTTTTAATATCAAACATTTCATTCCTTGTGTACGGTGGTTGGAATTTTAGGACATTAGAGGGCATAAGATAGTGCACAAAGAATTTATTACACTGTGTGAAGAGATTATCAATAAACAAACTAAGAGGAGGAAGGAAAATGGGTGGAGAGATTGAGGATGATTCTATAAACATGATTATTGACACCTCTTAGAGGGCCAATGCCATAAACATAAAATTAAGTAGCATAGAGAACATAAATTCCCATCTTCTAAACATCTTGATAAGTAGTATTGATATTTTGATCATTAATTTGGATAGAGAAACACTAGATACATTGATAATTCTATTGTGATAAAAGATAGTGGAGAAAGAGCTTTATGGGTGATTAGAAAACATGGGCTAAAGTCATGTGATTTTCCAAGTTTTGAGTACCTATAATGGAAAATGAAGGAAACACTGAGATTACAATTTTCAATTCTACTATTGCTTCTCTAAAAATAAATAAAGACTTGCACTATGGTAGGATACAAAATTCATGAGTTTGTTTTCTGTGGTAGTGGATTCCCAATTGATAGCCATTGTAGGATTAAATAGGAGAATAACAAGTTATTTGGGACCTTAGAAAAGATTTGGTGCTTGGTTGAATCGCAAAAAATATATATAAATTAGCATAATAGTAGCATGATGTTGATGGCATTTAAGGAGATGACAAGTTGGTGGATGGAAACACAAGGTGGTTAATGGAATATAGAAGTAAGCACTTAACAGAAGGTCGGTGTTGATACAAAAAAAAGGAAGATTGAAATGAAACCCCTTATCATCCTCTTAAGACATGGGTATATAAATACATCTTGCAGAAACATCTCATTCAAAACTATCATAGTAGTTTCTTATTTGAAGTGTAACTTGTGCACTCTATGGTATCTTGAAGCAAATAAATGGTCTTATATTAATCAATTGAGCAAAGGCCAAGCTACTTACCGAGATATGCCTTTCATTTATTATAATACACTATGTATACCTAAGCTTGAAGGTATTGTAAATTTGACGGTTATAGAGGAATTGGATCTACTTAGGTCTATGAGTTGTAATATTAAAGATAATATGATAAGAAATATGTAAAAAAATGATCAAATAAGAAAAATTAAGAAATCAAAGATTGAAGCATGCATGTCATGATTAATATGTTGTAATGTAAAATCACTTAAACAATGGTACGAAATACAAGTTAGAAGATCCACAAACAAAGAATTGTCATATCCTTAAAATGCCTTCTACATAAGATTGTCTAAATTCTTTGTAAAAAAATCAGGGATCAAAAAATTATGGACACAAATCAAATGCATATTGAAACTGTAATTGTATAAATCCCAATGATGAAATATGTACCCAAATTATAATTGTATAAACACTAATACTTACTCATAAAATTGTGCCAAATCTTTGTGAAAAAATTATATATCCAAACTCTAATGATATATGTCTAAGCTCTAATTATATAAACACAAATCAAATTTATAATATACTTATATATTATTGACTTTATAATATTAAGGTTTATAATATTACGGTTTCAAATGTAATTGAAAACTTACTCACTTAGTTGAACACTTAACTTACTCTTACTTATATTAAAACTCCATAGTAAAATCTGAATACTAAACACATTATTAAAACTCTAATATTAAAACCCAATATTTTGATATTATAAAATGTAATTATTACTTATATAATTATTATAATTATATAATAATTAATATTAATATTAAATCCTTGCCATACACCTAATAATTATTAATGTGGTATATCAACCAAATTTAGTAATGTTGGTGTGTATGCTATATGCTTACTGTATATGAACCGTATTATATTTATTAATGTGATTGTGCTAGTTATATAAATACATCCAAACTATGATTATATGTCATAAAATTGTATTGAATCTATATAAAACAATAACATATCTAAACTTAGATTATATATATATATATATATATATATATATATTATATATATATATATATATATATCAACACTATGTATATATAATAATAAAATTTAAAAAAATTATAAAATTAGGAAATGGAATTTATCCAACCATTATGAAGGTAAGACCATTAAGTTAAAATAAAAATAAAAATTTGATGATTGATTAAGGCATTGAAGGATGTGAAGTTGTCATAACATTTATTTGAAATCCATGGCTATTGATGTGATCCAACAAAAATAGTTTATTGGAGAGCTAACATTCAGTGAAGGGAAAGGTTCTTATTGCTCAATTAAGAACCAACTTGCATCAAATTTTGTGTAAAAGGGGGTGGTGGAAAAGACCTAAAGTTTGGGAAGAACGTGTGTACATTTTGCAGGTTTGAGGCAGTGGAATCGGAAAAACATTTCATTTTGGAATGTGATGAGTTCAAAGACATTAGGGAAAATTATGGGAATATGTTAGTGTGACAGGTGCATTTATTGCTAACTAGTTAAAATGACTTTTAAATTTTGTTTAAGGAAAAAGACTGAGACAATTTTTATGTTGATGGAAAAAGTTATTTTCCATATTTTTATTATGAAATAATAAAATTAGTTAAGAAAATTAAAAGTAAAAAGGCTGATGGTAATGTTATTCCAAGAACTAAAAGGTGGTTGGACAGTTTGAACAGTTACCTGCTCCTCTAGGGATAAGAGACTCATCCCAGTGAGGAGTAGGGGTTCTGTTCATGGGCTAAGGAGGGGCGAAGATTTTCCTGAGCTGGTAGAGACCAGTGGAAAAACACTCAATAATTCTTGAAGTATTCTGGCTTGACTGGACCTAGAGTCTTGAGGTCATAACATAACAAGTCTTACTATCAACCTGAGCTTTTCAGTGGAAGCATGGGGGAACAGCTGAACGTCATTGCCGCTCTTAAGGTTGGGAGGAATATCAACAATAGGGCGTATTGTACAGATAAGTACTTGGTCTAATTTTCGAATTGAGTAGTAAACTGGAACCTAGATAAGTATTTGAATGGTAGAATAATGTAAATTTCTGAATACTGTATTGAAGGGAACAGGGACTTAAAGATCAAAGATAAATTGCATTTAATTTTAAATAGTGAGTATTTATTGTTGCTACTGTATTTATACATTTATTTATAAGTAGGGTATGACTATTGATTAAACTGTGATAGAGTTGAGGTAAACATGTTACTGAGTTCTACTAGAAATGATCAAGAAATTAGTAGGACAGTTTATCCTCACTGCCGGAATAGAATTGTTGATTCTGGGAAATGGAAGAAACCCAAAATGCATCGTTCATTCCTCTCTGACTATACTCGGACAATGTTCTGGGTGGTCCGGTCACCCCATACTAGGCGAAAATAGTATTAAAAAACAAAAATACTCTACAGCTATGAAATAAGTAATATTTGCAAGAAGAGTAATAAATGGAAATACTGTATAATAGGTTGTTACCCGAATATGAACTATACACTTGTGTATTCAAAAGAAGAAAAATATTCGAATAACATGGACAGGAAATAAAATTGTGTGATCACGCTTTCGAAAGATACTTTGAGAGTATTAAAGTGTTACTAATTATTTAATCCAAAGAAATAGTAGAAACCCTTATATGCTGATTTTACTGAAAGGGAATAAACAAGTATGCCGGTCGAAAGACTCGGTAAATATTTCTTTAATATTAAAAGCCTAGTAACCATATGATAGAAGAAATTTCATAATACTAATTACTGTAAGAAGAAGAATAATTGGACAGACTATTTAAATAAGTGACCTTTTCTTTTAAAACTTAAACCGAATTTAGAAGACTGTGAGTAGTTCTTCGTAAAAGTTAAAAGACAAGGAATGTGAAAAAAACCTCTCAAATAACAAAATAGTAAGAACAAGAGCTTTAATAACCATTTATACCCAGATAGGTAAATATTATAATCTCGGTCAAGCCTCGACATGGAGGAAGCATAAACAGTTCCTAAAGATTACAATTACAAGGTAAAAGAAGAACGAAGGTCATCTGCATACTGTTAAATCTGAAACGAAAAATAAATTACAATAGGGCCTACTGTTCCGGCCGTAATATTAATGTCTAAAACCCTCTAGAAAGGAGGTCAGTCTATTTACAAAAACACGGATTTAACTTACGCATTAGACCCAACTAGTAAACCCTTCACCGGAATCGACATATGTGCTTGACTAGAAATGAGTTCCTTAAACTGGAAATACCTGTAGAGAAAGGTGAAGTTATTAATGGGTAGTTTGGGGCGAATTGGAAAATTATCTCCATGTTTGATTTGTCAAGCTTTGTATTCACGTACATCAGAGGGTCTTACCTGTTAACTTCAACAAATGCAGAATAGAGCTCATGTAAGTAATCATATAGAGCGCCAAGTAGCTAATAATGCTTAAATCCATGGCAAAACAATGAATATACAAACTTAAGAACGGAGTATGAGAAGAATTACCTGAAGAGGAAGCTTCTCCATTTCTCCGAGTCGACAAACTGAAGATTCAAAATAGATATAAGTAGAAAAAGATATGGTCTTACAAACTGTGCAGAGGGTAAAGCATTGAATGGGTTAAACAAATAGATATGTGTCTTTTTACCTGCTAGTTCTGTGGTTGCAAGCTCGGGCTCCCGAAGGAGTGACCATGGCGGTTTGGAGATAGATTACCACTGGTGGGCTCTGCAGTGCGTGAGCAGAATCTCTCCATCATCGCAAAGTAACACCATAGAGTGAGTACCTCCTCTAACCTTAACAGTGAGGCTCATGGTGGTTGCATCTGAAAGACTGTAAAACCCAATACCGGAAGCACAAAGCTCGATTCCAGAGCGAAGAGCCAGGGTTTTGAAGGAAAGAGTTTCTCGGTAGGGACAAATGGAGAAAATGGCAGAAGGATCTAGGGTTAGCGTGGTTATCCAGGATAAACTACTGCCATAAACCTAGACCCTCGATCTGCCAAGAATCGAATGGTGGAGAAGAACGCGGGTACCATCGAGAACAACATCGAGTAATGGTGGTCTCAACAACTGTCATATGGAATTTATTACCAAACTTACCGCCTTAACTCCTCATCGTGCCAGCTAGCTTCTGGATCGAAGATACAATGGGTTGGATGTGTATGGTGGGTAAGCTTTACAAATAAATGGCGTTAGTAAATGAAAACACTTATGAAAAGCCTATTATAAATTGTTGGAGGTGCCAAGTAGGCTATGGTTTAAGATTTGTAAATTTCAATGTAAACAAATGATGGGAAAAAGATTATACTACTACATAATCCTTAGTTTTAAGTTATATAATTATTATGGAAATAATTTCATAGGTTTTATTTGGTTAGACTTTAAAGTTATGGTAAAAGTAAAAAAAAAAATTGTAGATGTATGTTAGAGTTAGCATCCGTTTCTTGGCATTATCTTTTCAGCGATGAGATTGTTGAGAAGTTGAGCCAGCTCATCATCAATTGAATAAAAAAAAATATTGAAATGCAAAAAGCAAAAAATAAAAACTCATGATCCCACTCACTGTCCCATAGACTATTTTTAGTTTCGTAAACTTTAAAATCTAATTTCATTTCATTATTCTAATTTTCAACAAATTGATGTACATGTCATTTAACAATATGAAGTTGTCGTAAACTTTACGTCCGGCGATGCCAATGGGTTACCTTGAAGAGAATGGGACAAGATAACGTCTTGTTGCGATCATAGGAAACGAATCGTCCGGTAAAGTGAAAAGAGAAACCGACCAATTGTTGTGCATGATAATGAGTCGAACACAAAAGATCCCGTCGCTGTCAAAAGAAATGAATTGTCTATTGAAAGCATTTGGTTGACAGGGAGACACGTAAAATGTGGAAGGAGTTGTCTTTAGTGCGACTTTTTGAAGTTTCAGGTGCCGGAATCCGGTGAAAAATTTTGAGTAAAATCTTGGTTTTTGTTATTCAAACTAGTTTTTTGACTCTATATATTGATTCAGCGCCCTCAAAAACCTCTAGGGCACTTCGATTGTGCAAAGTTAGCAATCAAACTTCTCTTTTCAATAATTTCGTGCCGAAATTTAGAGAAATTACACCGTAAAAAGTCACCAGCCTTCAAAAAGTCGCACTAAAAACTACTAGAAATGCGGAATGGATACACGACGAAATCGCCACGCATGCACGTCCACTCCCACCTGCTTTTTATGTTGGTGGATGCCACCTGTTTTACTCAAAGGCTCATCACAAAGAATCATATCACATGTTGGTGGATGCACGCTGGTTTGCATAAAAAATTGGGTCCCAACTGAAAGAATCATATCTTTGGTAAAGCAGATTTGCGCAAGGAAATCAACGCAGGCCTTCCCAACACTTTCGCGTACAGGAACTGATAGATGGCAATGCTCAATAATGCTGTGACACGACGAAGGGGAAATTGCCAGGAAACTTCTTGCTTGCTGTGACGAAATTGGCAGGAAACTTAATGCTTGCTGTGACACGACGGAGGAGGAAACTAGCAGAAAACTTCATGCTTGCTGTGACAGGACGAAGGGAAAATTGGCCCGAAACTTCATGCTTCCAAGTTCCACCGTTCAGATTACGGCATAAGTTCAATATATATCGCCACTTGGTTTGCTCAAGAAAATAAGAAGGTCAGTAATCAACCAGATACCACAGCCGTTTTTTTTCAATAGCGTGCCCAACCATTGGGGCCTTGAAACACAGATAAATCATAATACCAGCAGCTGGTAAGTTCCTTGCCCTCCTAATCTTCAGACGTAAATATTGAGGCTGAGCGCACTTTCTCGATCTCTGCAAAATATCTTGGATCTTGCTTTTCTGTTATTCTGTATCCAATGGCAGACGTTAACTTTACTCCCGCCCGTGACGGAACATCCTCCGCATCCACCTCCCAGGGCAATACCAACAGCTATGTGTATGATATCTTTGTAAATCACAGGGGTCCTGATGTCAAGAAAGGACTCGCTAGCCATATCTACCATCGCCTTACAGATTTTGGATTAGCAGTTTTTCTGGATCAGGAAGTATTGGAAAGAGGAGAGGGATTGAATCCTCAAATCGAAGGGGCTATTCGAACAGCCTCAGCGCACGTTGCGATATTTTCTCCAAATTATGCTCAATCAAGATGGTGTCTGGACGAGCTCGTACAGATGTTGGAGTCGGGATCCACAATAATTCCGGTCTTCTACAACGTCGAGCCCGCAGATCTTCGGTGGACGCGCGGCGGAGATGGAGTTTATGCTCGAGCTCTGGGCGGGCTCGAAAGGAAGACAACATTGGATGGTCAGCCACGATACGAGCCCAACACCATAGAAAAATGGAGGAATGCTCTTTCTGCTGTGGCAGATATAATCGGTTTTGAGCTGAAGGACAAGTAAGCACCTTCCTCTCTCCCTATTATTTGAGTTTTGTACTTTACTGGCTTGATAAGTATATCACATATTATTTATGTAGATGCTTCTTATTCGTCAATTGACTATGATTTTGAATGTTATTCAGTGAAGAGGCGCAGCTTGTTCATCATGTCGTCCAACAAGTTTTGAAAAAGGTCGGCAAACCACCTTTGAACGTAGCTAAATATCCTACGGGGCTCGATGAAAAAGTGCATTATCATTTTAGATGATACTGGATGCTTTATGTGCACCCCTCATAGATAGTATTCATGTAGGTAGCTTAATCTTAATTACATCTCGCAATAAGGATGTGCTTCTAAGCGCAGGTATTGAAGAGTCATCCATTTATACATTGAAAGGCCTCAATCCACAGCTCTCGCAAGAGCTCTTTTGCTGGCATGCCTTCGGTGTTGACCGTCCTGTTATCGGATTTGAGGAAGTGGTTAAAAAGTTTTTGCATTTCTGCAATGGTTTGCCACTATCGCTTAAAGTGATTGGGGCTCTTCTTCGTGGAAAACATGATTTGAAGCATTGGGATGCGCAATTGCGCAAAATCTCCAAAGTACTTCCTGAGGATATACAAAACACACTCAGAATTAGTTATGATGCTCTAGATAGGGAAGAAAAACAGATATTCTTAGACATCGCCTGTTTCTTTATAGGGGAAGACAGGGATACCGCTATCAGAGTATGGGATGTATCCAACTGGGAATGGTTTCTGGGTCTTTGGAAGCTGGAAAACAGATGCCTGGTGGAGGTGGACACTGAGAACTGTCTCAGAATGCACGACCACGTTCGAGACCTCGGCAGAGATATAGCTGAGAATATAGCTGAGAATCCAGGATATCCGCGTCGTCTTTGTCGCTTCACAGAGAATTTTCTTTATAATGTTGTATCTGACCAATCACCTGTAAGTATATATGAAGATTTCCACCGACCTTCAAAATAGCCTTGTGTTATAAAAAATTGTCTGTCAATTTTAATTCTCAAAACTAACAGCTCGGGGTGAACATTTCAGGTGCGTGGAATTAGCATGGTGGACGGAAATGACTCTGAAGAGTCTTCTCAAAGCTTTGACCAATCACCTGTAAGTAATTTTGAAGATTTCCACCGAATTTGAAAATAGCCTTGTGTTATCAAAGTTGTCTGTCAATTTGAATTCTTAATACTAACAGCAGGGGAGTGAACAATTCAGGTTCACGGAAATGGCCCTGAACAATCTTTTGAAAACCTTGCGCGCAGCTGCAACCTAAGCAGGTTACAGATACTTAAGGCTGAAGGTCATTCTGTTGAACGAGTATTCGGGACAGGTCAGTTACCACCGCTAATATATCTCGACTGGAAGAAATGTCCGATGTCCTCTTTACCTCTCTCGATTCCATTAAAGAATTTAAGAGTGTTACATATAGAGGGAAAACAACTCGAAACACTCTGGCAAGATGAATCTCAGGTAGTAGTGTTGTTTTTCGTTTCTTTCTAAACAGATATATTTACCTTCTTTTCATATTGTAAAAGCTGTTGTACTAGAGTGTTGTTCTCGTATACCACAATGCCAAAAAGCTGTAGAGGCTCAAACCAATCTAATAATGCATGTGAACATTGCAGGCACCTCTGCAATTGAGGGAGTTGCATATTCATGCTGTTCTTTGTAAGGTTCCAAGGTCCATTGGGAATCTCAAGAGCCTCGAAAAAGTTTTTCTGTCGGCATGTAATGTTGAAACTTTTCCGAATGAATTTTGGAACTTATCAGGACTCCAAAGTCTTCACTTGAAGTTCTCCCTGCTGCAGCAGCTACCAAAGTCAATTGGGAACCTGACGGGCCTTCAATGTCTTGACTTGACCTGGTCGTGCCTGCTGCAGCAGCTACCAAAGTCAATTGGGAACCTGACGGGCCTTCAACGTCTTGACTTGACCTGGTGCGAAGCTCTGCAGAGGCTCCCAGAGTCGGTGGGAAACCTGACGGGCCTCCAACGTCTTGACTTGAGCCATTGTTAGAGTCGGTGGGAAACCTGACGGGCCTCCAACGTCTTGACTTGAGCCACTGTTACAATCTGCAGACGCTCCCAGAGTCGGTGGGAAACCTGACGGGCCTCCAACGTCTTGACTTGAGCTACTGTTACAATCTGCAGACGCTCCCAGAGTCGGTGGGAAACCTGACGGGCCTCCAAAGTCTTGACTTGTCCCGGTGCCGAGCTCTGCAGACGCTCCCAGAGTCGGTGGGAAAGCTGACGGGCCTCCAACGTCTTGACTTGACGGACTGTTACAATCTGCGGACGCTCCCAGAGTCGGTGGGAAACCTGACGGGCCTCCAACGTCTTGACTTGATCTTCTGTTACAATCTGCGGACGCTCCCAGAGTCGGTGGGAAACCTGACGGGCCTCCAAGGTCTTGACTTGAGATACTGTTCCAATCTGCGGACGCTCCCAGAGTCCGTGGGAAACCTGAAGGGCCTCCAACGTCTTGACTTGCCCTGGTGCCCTCTGCAGACGCTCCCAGAGTCGGTGTGAAACCTGACGGGCCTCCAACGTCTTGACTTGAGCTCTTGTTACAATCTGCAGACGCTCCCAGAGTCGGTGGGAAACCTGACGGGCCTCCAACGTCTTGAGTTCGACTTCTTCCAAGCTCCGGAGAAGCACACAGAGTCGATGGGATGGCCTCCTAGGTCTTGACTTGAGCTACTGTCTCTAGCTACTGTCTCTGCAGAGGCTGCCAGAGTTGGTGGGAAACCTGACGGGCCTCCAATTTTTTTGACACGACTCCATTTTTTTGCTTGAGCTGATTGGACTGTACTTAATGGTCCTCCGCCAATTTAAAGAGGAGTCGTCTAACTAGCCGGAGGAATTGCCCGGACGGTCAAAATTGGCCGGAATCCGGGCCAAAAAAATTTAAAAAATCTTGCAGAAACAGTGTTTGAATCCTGATTTTGACATTGGAAATGGATTCAGCACCATCAAAAACCTGTAGGACACCCAAAATATTAAACTTTGATAGTTATAACATGGATTTAGAAAAATTCCTGCCGGATTTTCTAAAATCTTATCGGAATTTTCATGATTTTCAGGGCGATTCCTCTGGCTAGTTAGACTACGGCATTTAAAGATGCTGCCCAAAATTGAACGGTTGAGGTAGTTGGAGATGGTTGATGTGCCCGATGTGCCCAACGACGATGGTTGATATGCCTCAGTGAAGTCAGGGGAAAAGTGTGTCGAGTGAAGAAAGCGGCAGTTGATAAAATATATAAGAGAGCTTCACGATGATAATCGTGGTAATTTAGCGCTGTAATTATACGATAAAAGCAACTGCAATTAAGATTGTTTTCAAATGTTTTATTTATTAAGATTAAGATTGTTTTCAAATATGTGATGCGCATGGTCGTGATGAAAATGTATTCCATCATTATTTAATAAATCGGAAGGCAAAGAAAATTTATTTTTTTATATATTTAGTTTCTTTATTGATAAATTCAATCTAAATGGATCTATATTAGAAAATATTATTTTATTATTTAATTTATTAAATTACTCTGGGAAAGTTTAGCGATAAGCAGCCATGAATATTTCAATGTGAAGTAACCTTCAAAGAATTTTACCGAACGAATATTCATTCTGTTTAATTTAATTTAACAAAGCGATAACCAGCGATGAATATTTCAATGTAAAATAACTTTCAAAGAATTTTACGGAACGAATATTCATTCTGTTTAATTTACTTTAACAACATTTATATTAGTATTATTAAATTTATAAATATATTGTAAATTAACATTCAAAGAAATTTAACGAAAGAATGTTTATTCTGTTGAATTTAATTTAAAAACATTTACATTAGTATTATTAAATTTATAAATTCATTAGATTGATATTTAATTAAATAGAAGAATGAATTTATTATTAAAATTTTATTTTATAAAAATAATAATTATTATTATTATTCAATTTAAAGTCACAACTAAGAGTGACATTAAATTAGTGTATGAAACTCTTTTATATAAATCTTAAAATATTAATAAATTTAACTAAAAATAGTAAAAATATATTTCTATTTATTAATAAATTTAACTATAAATGTTAAAAAATATATTTGTAAGGAGAGATTTAGTTTGTTTTTTTAATTCTTTATCTACATAACTATCTATCTAACTTTAAACTATTTATTATTTTAAGAAATTTAAATAAAATTTTCAGTATTTGAAGCTTAGAATTTATATTTAAGTACTTATTATTTAGTTACATGTCTTTCAGATTAATCACATCATTAGGATTTGGGCAACATTTCGAACCAACTAATGTGGTTCATCCTCAAGACAAGGACAAGGTGAGAAAGTTATATTCAAGAATAAATAGTAGTTAATCGATCTTCATGAATAGTATAGATGCATCATTGCCCATAATCATTAAATAATACCAAAAGAATATGTCACAACTATATACATAAATACAAACTTACCATAAAAAAAAATTTATTTGAGTTAAAACCTTGCATTTCTACTATACCAATTTACCTTTCCTATAGATATTTTAACTATAGATTAAACATATAATGCTACCTGCATATCTATGTTGTTCACACATGCATCTCGGTTAAACATGTGTAGTTGCATCAATTCACTAATACAAGGTATGACGAATCACTGGTATAATTTTTAATACAATACACAACTTTTGGAGTTCATCGTTCCGTGGAAACTACAATACTACATCATAATAATGTCGAAGTGGACTATGTACTTAGGATATTTGGTTTGATTGCTCGAATAATAATTTGAGTTTGGATTTAATTAGCAATAAGACGACTCAATCCATAATGTGATCCCTATTATTCATTGCATTTAAGTTTTCGATTACTGCTCCACCTCGCACAGACACACCTAGCCAAAGACTATGATCACAACTGTCCCACATGATCTGACTACCGCATCACATCTGTCGATATGGTGTAACCCTAGATCCAACAGTTTTTTGATGGATTTTGGGTTGGTTAGGGTAACCACCCGACCCCTTGTCCCGTTTATCGAGCTCATTCTTTCGTTGTTGTCTTGACATAGCTGGGCTCTACAACTTTCTTCAGTTTTTTCTTTGTTAGTTTTCTGTAAGCCCGCCCTTATGGCCGACGGTTTGCCTACCTTCGTCACTCAGCAACTGGTTTTTCATTAGAGATCGGTAAGGGTTCCACTGTTATTTCCTCTGTAAATTTGTGTAATACATTTCTCTTTGGTTCTGGAGGTTCGGTAACTCTTCCTATTGTAAATACTTGTGTGTTCAGTTTTCTATTACATTTTCAACTTGTGATGGTGTTAACTTCAAAGCTCTGTTGCTTGTATGGAAGGTTCTTCCCGAATGGTTGGTTCCACTGTCAGAAATGCCAATTTTAGCCTTCTTCAAAATTGTTCTACGCACTAAATCGCAGCCCAACACATGGTTTGAGTTTCTTGGTTCAAGTGGAGAATGGAGTTTGGAACTCTGCGTGCCCATTCCAAACAGGTAATCTTTGTCTTCATAACCAACAATTTTCTCATTGAATTTTCTAGGTTCTGTGTTTTTAGTTACTATCCCTTACAATGAATCTCACTATAATTTTTGTTGGTGTACAGGCAAGGTTTCTTACGTATGCTGCAGAATGGAATTTGGGCTCGGCCTACAGCACCCAACTAACCCTCAGGTAAGTCCCGACACCATGTCCCATTATTGTCTAAGATGCATTATCATTTTCTTCCATCCATCTTAGGGTAAAACCCTCCTTGTGTGTAGGGTGCCTTAAGGTCGCGACAGCACCTGCATGCAAGAGTTGTTTGTTTCAGGTTTATGCAAATCGGTGAAAATTTTGGCAATATGTTGATAGCTTGATATTAGTTCGAGATGGCTTTGTCTATAGGTTTTAGCTGTTGCGTGAATTTGCTTCCCTTCGGGTTTAAGGCTTCTAAGCCTATATCTTAGGTTTATTTGACCGTATAAAAAAATTGCTTGTAATACTTTAAGTTAAAAAGACTCTTTCCAGTATTTTGGATAAATTACCATCGAGGAAGTTATTATCTTACTCCATTCCAAAATTTAAGTTTATCCCTCCTTTATTCAGTGTCTGTATGCATTAAATATATTTTTGGGTCTTTCTTTCCCCCAGCTGGGGTTTACAGTTTTTCCAGCATGATACTATGCGTATAATATTGTGACCGACTCGTCAATATAAAGTAGTATTCTACTGTTCATTTCCTCTTTGCTTCTGTTAAATATTGTCTCCAGTTTTCTTTCTAGATTCTCTTTCAATAGGTTTTACTTTGCCTATGGCTATATATATATATATATATATATATATATATATGGTTATATTTATCATAGCATTTTGTTTCTGGTTATTGTAATTGTAATCTGTTGCAAGTCAGAGGTTTATTGGCCAGAGGAACATGACCCCTGCCTTATCAACACAGGGCTCGACGCTAAACCTCTGAGCCTTAACAGATTAATGATTTAAGATTATACAACCTGCCTTTATTCTTATTTCTAGAATTTAATGAGTTTTTAGACAGCATACGTTATTTGTTTCCATCTGAATAAAGATGATAGAGTGGTACTACTACTCACTATTTTTTTTTCTATATATGTTATATTGAATTATGCTTCCCTGTACAGATCTAGATTTGCAATACTTGTACTATTTGGTTTCTTTTGTATAATACATATAACAGTTTACATTTATCTCTAATTCCAATTTTCTTTCATCTTCAAGATAGAAAAAGAAGTTTTCTGTACAACCTAACATTATCAGTCACAGACCATTAACAGAAAAGTAAAAATCATTTCACACACTCTTCTTTCTTAGGCTGTCATTTGCATAATTAAAATAAACAAACAAAAGGTACTTATCTATGTACTTTTCTTTCTAATTAACTGATGGTTCTGCCCAACCTTGAGAGAGGCAATCACGTCCTCTGCTCCCCCTATGCTCCTCTCTAGAGCATTAGGTAGTAGATAGTCTAAGTTAGAAGAAAGGCCTCAAGATTATAATCCAGCCTATACTTCGTTGGGTTTTCAGAGCTCCACTGGTTTCCCCTACCAGCTCTGGACAACTCTGCTCAACATAGTGTTGTTACCCCTCAGCATATTTCTAAACATAACCCCTTCCCTTCTTTAGGATTTCCATTTTATCCTTTTTGGGAAGTAATTGTCAAACACTTTCTCTACTTTTTACTCGGGAATATTGCAATCATTTACCATACAGTTAATCCCTTTTACTCAGGATAATTTATCAATTTTTTTTTATTCATAAATAAATTCAAGTTTCACTAACGAATAACCATATTTGTTAATTCCTTCTACTTTTAATAATCCAAATGTATCATAAAATTCTATTAATCATAATTAACATAAAAAGGGTGTTACATCTCCCCCCGCTAAGGTAAACACCGTCCTCGGTGTTACTCAATCATTGGGAAACAGTCCAGGATATGCCTTTTGAATGGAAATTTCATCCTCCCAAGTGGCCTCCTCTGGGCTAAAGTGTTTCCATTGCACTTTAACTTAGGAGATGAATCGCCTCCAGAGCGTTATTTCTCTCTGATTGAGAATACGCTAAAGTTCTACCAGAAACTCGTCGTCTGGTTCTACGTGTAGTAGCACAGAAAAAAATTAATTAGTTCCAACAAGAACTTTTCTTATTTTCAAATCATAATGTATTCATGACTTACATGTATACTCTGCCAATGTATCACATGCTTAGGGTCATGTATGTATCATTCAACAGTGATACATGGAACACATTATTTACCATTATATGACTAGGTAGAGCGAGTCGATAAGCTAGCGTCCCAATGCATTCCAAATTTTGAAATAGTCCGCAATACCTAGTAGCCAATTTGGCACAAGTATTCCACCTCAAGGTACTCGTCTTCGGTTTAATTCTCACATATATGTGGTCTCCCACCAAAAAATCTCGGAAGGTTCTCTTTCGGTCTGCATATATCTTTTGTCGGTCTTCAGCTTCCTTTAAGTTCTATCTAATATTTCTCCCCTCACGCTCCATTTCCTCAAGCATGTCTGGTCCAAGCATCATCTTGGTTTCTGGACTGCTCCAATTTATGGGGGTCCGACATTGTCTTCCATACAATGCTTCAAAAGGACTAATCTTGAGGGATTCTTGATATCCATTATTATAAGCAAACTCGACCAAATGCAGGTACTATTCCCACTTTGTAGGTTGATGCATTACCTACATGCACAACATATCCTCCAAAACTTGATTCACCCTCTCTATTTTCCCATTTGTTTGAGGATGGTAAGAGGTACTAAACTGGATTTGTGTTCTCAATCCAGTGAATAATGTTTTCCAGAAAGCTGATGTAAATTTTACATCTCGGTCTGAGATAACAATTCTTGGTATACCATGCAGTCTAAAAATTTACTTCATGAAGATATCAACAATTTGTATTGTCTTGTATGTGGACTGGACAGGTATGAAATGAGCTACTTTGTTGAGTCTATCCACTACCACCATGATTGAGTCATTGTGCCTTTTATTTCTTGGCAACCCAGTGATGAAATTAAGTGAAATGACTTCCCATTTCCATTCGGTACAGGGATAGGCTGAAGTAATCTTGCTGGATGTTGGTGTTCTATCTTGACTTGCTGGCACTCCAAGCACTTGGTCAAGTATTCATCAATGTCTTTCCACATTCCCGACCAGAAATAATCTTTCCTAATTGTTGTTAGCATTTTTTGATATCCAAGATGTCCTGCATAAGAGCTCCGATGATATTCATCCAGAACCATCCCCTTCAAACTCTTTTGATTTGGAATATATATCCTATTTTGATATAACAAGAGTTTTTTATCATTAAGCTCATAATCTGATTGATTTTCTTGCTTTTCACCTTCTTTTGCTTGCTACAATAGGAATTGATATTCAGGGTCCTTTCTTGCTGCCTCCTCGATCTGCTCCTAGAACTTAAATTCAACTTGGTTAAAATAGAGTTCATAGATGCAATGCAATTTTATGCTTAAAGCATCCGCAACATGGTTCTCCTTACCTTTTACATGTTCAATATCAAAACCAAATTCAATTAATAATGCACTCCATCTTGCTTGGCGAGCATTTATATCAGATTGTTTAAAATATCTAGTTAAACTGCTATGGTCAGTTCTTAGAACAAACTGTTTTCCTAGCAAGTAATGTATCCATACTCGCAAGGCATGCACTACTGCATTTAGTTCTAAATCATAGGCATAATACCTCTGCTCATGATCCTTCAACTTTCTGGATTCATATGTTATGATGTTACCTTCTTGGGTCAAAACCGCTCCTACCTCTTTCTTTCAGGCATCAGTGCATACTTCGAATTCCTTACTTGGATCTGCTACTTTCAGTACATGGGCAATAGTTAGTATCTCTTTCAATCGCTCAAAACTGTTTTGACATTCTTGAGTCCACTTAAAGACGCATCCTTTCCATTGCAGCGAGGTAATAGGAAAGGCTATTTTAGAGAAACCGTTAATAAACCGTCGGTAATAACCAGCTAAACCCATGAATGAATGTATGTTTGCCACATTTTTAGGGACATTCCATTCCATAATTGTTTTTATCTTTTTGGGGTCTACAGAAATCCCCTCAACAGATATCACATGTCCTAGATACTTAATCTATTCCTTGTAGAAGTCACATTTACTAAATTTGGCGTAGAGCTGGTGTTCCCGTAACATTTTCAACATGATGGTTGATGTAAAATCAGGGAAAAAGTGTGTCGAGTGAAGAAAGCGGCACTTGATAAAATATATAAGAGAGCTTCATGATGATAATCGTGGTAATTTAGCCCTGTAATTATACTACGATCAATGTACAAAAGAAGCAACTGCAATTAAGATTGTTTTCAAATATTTTGTTTATTAAGATTAAAATTGTTTTCAAATATATGATGCACATGGCCATGATGAAAATTCATTCAATCATTATTTAATAAATTTGAAGGTAAAGGGAAATTTACTCTTTTATATATTTAGTTTCTTTATTGATAAATTCAATCTAAATGGATTTATATTAGAAAATATTATTTTATTACTTAATTTATTAAATTAACCCATGAAATTTTAGCTATAAGCAGCAATGAAAATTTCAATGTAAATTAACATTCAAAGAATTTTACATCTTTTATATATTTAGTTTCTTTATTGATAAATTCAATCTAAATGGATTTATATTAGAAAATATTATTTTATTACTTAATTTATTAAATTAACCCAGGAAAGTTTAGCTAAAAGCAGCAATGAAAATTTCAATGTAAATTAACATTCAAAGAATTTTACACCAATATTCATTCTGTTAAATTCAATTCAATTTAATTTAAAAACATTTACATTAGTATTATTAAATTTATAAATTAATTAGATTGATATTTAATTTTAAAAAAATTATATTAGTATTATTAAATTTATAAATTTATTAGATTGATATTTAATTGAATCAGAACAATGAATTTATTATTAAAAATCTATCTTATAAAAAAGATTATTATTAAAAATCTAGCTCAAAGAACAAGGCCACCAGCAATTGAATGAGTCAAGTGGCAACCGTCATTCATGTACATTAATGAGACATGTATATGCCGTCTAGCTTAAGATCATGGAGGCATGCGGAGGATAAGGGAATGATAGCAAAGTTGTTAAGATAGCCTAGGTTGTTAGAGCAGGGAGGAAAAAGCTATTTGAACGCAAAGTTTATGTGCTGTAAGCTATTTCATAAAACAAGAAAATCCTCTGTCACAACAGGCAATTAGAAGCGGATGAGGATGGGAGCGGCCACAATCAACAACAGACTCATTGCACTATTGGGGTATTTTCTTTTCCATCTTAAGCCCATGTTCATTACCGATAGCTTTGAAATGTATCAGGTTAGGGAAGACTCAGAGAGTTTTTTCAGATGTCTAGTTGTTTGGTCTGAGATCGTTCCGTTAAAGTCAGTCGAGCCGTGTTTTAGAGATCCCTGTTATACTAGGTATGGTAAGTCTAATCGTCACCTGTCTGTGAAGAGTAAGTGTTGTCTCTGTCTGGTTACGAGAAACTGTGTTTGGTTCGTCGGCAATTTAAGGTTGAGAAGTGGTGGAATGAAATTCTATAACCTCATGCAGGTCTTAGGTCAGAATTCCTTTTTCTGTTCTTATGTTATGCTTAGCGATTCCCTTAGCAGCAAGCAACAATCTAAGTTTGATTTTAGAGTGGTCAATGAGCTCTGGTTGTATCATCCTTTCCTTCTTGATGTCTTTAGCAGAGGACAGGAAATTAAGGTTCTTCTTAGTTTTAGTTATGAGCTCTGGTTTTTTCTTCCTTTCTATGTAAATGATGATAGGAGTCAGAATATGAGGTTGCTGGTTTGCGTGGACTATACCCTACTATCCTGCCAATGTCTGTTTGCTAGCTAGAAGCATAGTTTTAAAATTTTCCTCCGTCTTGTCCGAGTTGTCTATTGGCCTTCTCTTAATACCTGGAACCTCTATCAATTCTGGGTTCAGCGTAATGTCCATGCTACTATCGGGGAAGATAACATGTCTTATCTCCCAAGTCAAGAGGAGAATCAGAATTGTCCAAATGATGTTAATGGTGACAAATTGAAATTTTAATTGTTATCTTTTTCTCTTATTTGCTTATTCTTATTCCAGAGCTCAGTCTTACTATAAGTAAGCTCATCACTATGGTTAAGAGGCAAACAAGAAAATCACTGGCTCATACTACAGAAAAAGGGAAACAGAAAATGCTAAAACCTGAAGCTGAGAATAGGAAAAGAGGTAGGAAGACAAAGCAAGAGGTATTAATGAACCTCTCGTCCACATACTCCCTTGGAAATTCATCTCAGGTCAGACAGGAAATTCATGGCTGGGAAAGAGAAATTCAGAGTAATGAGGAAGACAATGAAGCAGAAGCAGAAATCATGGACTTTGCTACAGATCCTGGGAACACTCGAGGTCGCCTATCACTGTTTATTCAAATAGTCCATACTTATTGAATTATGAAATGCCTTTTAGCTAAGGCTATCGGAGTATTCATCCTAGCAGAGAGAAGCAAGAACCAAAAATGTTGGAAGTATTGCAGGACATTGATATTTAGCTGCAACACATCAAGGTCACCCAGTACCAAGCCACCGATCGTATTGGTAGAATTGAAGATCGTGTTGGAAGAATTGAGAAGCAGATTCAACAGTTGCAACAAGCATATATGCCAGGATCCACAGCAAAGGACCCCACCCCAATAGAATCTTCAGATGGATAGGAGTTTAGTTTATTTCAGTATATGCATTTTGTTTTTTTGGAAAGGACTTTAGTTTCTAACAGTTACCTTGGCAATAGATTAAATATTCAGCTCGCTCATGCAGCAAATAGTAGAATGAAACTTTTTCAATTTTGGATGGCTTTCAACGCTTTAAGGTGGCCAACAGACCTAGTTTCCTCCGGGCAGGTTGAGGCCACAAAATTACTATCTTTTGTAACCTGCTTCAGAAGATAAATAGAAAATAGCAAGGCACTACTACATTGACCAAAAAAAAAAAATTATTGTTATTCAATTTATGATCACGGCTAAGGGTAACACCAAATTGATATATGAAACTTCTTTATATAAATTTTAAAATATTAATAAATTTAACTAAAAATAGTAAAAAGTATATTTCTACTTATTAATAAATTTAACTAAAAATGTTAAGAAATATATTTGTAATAGACAAATTTAGTTTGTTTTTTAATTCTTCATCTATATAACTATCTATTTAACTCTAAAATATTTATTATTTTAAGAAATTTAAATAAAATTTTCAATCTTTAGAATTTACATTTAAGTACTTATCATTTAGTTACATGTCTTTAGGATTAATTACATGTCTTTCGGATTAATCACATCATTAAGATTTGGTCGACATTTCGAACCAACAAATGTGGTTCATACAGGGTGAGAAAGTTAGTTAATCGATCTTCATGAATAAATAGTATGGATGCATCATTGCCAATAATCATTAAATAATACCAAAAGAATGTTATTCATAAATAAAATGATAAATGGATGTAATTTTTTTTATAAGGATAAAGGGGGTTAGGAAGAGATCAAAATATTAATAAAATATTATAATAATAAGAATGAAGGCTAAAGAATATTAACAGAAATGAAGAAATAACACTGGGAAGAAAATAAGAAAAAGGGAAGAAAAAACAAAAACAAAATTAAGAAAAAGACTAAAAAACCTAATGCGTTAAGAATACATGTGAGAGGGGAAGGAATCACATAGAGAGAGCCAAAGTCCAACTCTTACTCAATTTCCACCCATCATCCATGTTGAGATTCTTAGCATGCCTCTCAATCTCAATAGCCTCTCTAAGCTTCCTATGGTGGAAATGATAAACCCTAGCAATGACCTTGGAATCCTCAATACATACACAATGACAGGATTTTTCTGCATGTTCCGCAAGAGTCGATGTGCAGGAACAATTGTGCCTAATGTCTGCAGCATGCTCTTGGATTATCTTCTTAATGGACCAATCCATTTCTCCGATATAAGGTATACCACAGGAACAAGGAGCCAGGAAAACCCCTTTTTTTGTCCTTAGGTTCGACAGAGTCCTTTATAAAACTGAGAGAATTTTTTATAGTACTGAAAGGTTTGAACGAGGAGGAGAGATTATTCCTTCTAAGGACATGGGCAATCCTATTTGTGGTCCCTTGGATAAATGAGAGTTTCACCTTGGAGATAGGATCCACACAAGCAGTTTTTCCACTTAACCCTTTATATGATTTTTGAAAGGCTTTAAGGCAATGAGATCTACTATATCCATTATTTTCAAAGACATCAAGAAGATATAATTTCTCTTACACTAGGTGGCTGTCATCGGAAATTCTCAGAGAACATGTAGCAAGAGTGCAAAGAACACCAAATTTCTAGGCACGATAATGATAAGAACTAGCATGCAAATATTGCATTAGGGGAATTTTGAGTTCTAAAATGGGCCTCCTAAGGAAATTATAAAATAATAGTGGAAATAATAAAATAAGATTTGATTACATCATCAAAATTTAGAGGGAAAAAAGAAAAAACTACTTTTTCAACTCATATTTTCAACTTCTCCCGAAGCGTATACTCAAATTTTGACCAGGATTACTTGTTGGATGCAAAATTCAATTCCTCAACCAATGAGTACCCATTTTGCATACTTTCGATGGGTCCTGTTACACGAAAAATGAGAAATACATGAAAAACGTGATTGCAATCATATTTTTTTATGTATTTCTCATTTTTCGTGTAGCAGGGTCCATCGAAAGTATGCAACATGGGTACTCCTTGGATGAGGAATTAAATTTTGCATCCAACGAGTACTATCGCTCAAAATTTGAGTAAAAACTTTGGGAGATAAGTTGAAAATACGAGGTGAAAAAACAGTT
The DNA here is from genome assembly GCA_034641835.2 of Pinus albicaulis. Lineage (NCBI taxonomy): Eukaryota > Viridiplantae > Streptophyta > Pinopsida > Pinales > Pinaceae > Pinus > Pinus albicaulis. The sequence goes on from CM076581.1 coordinate 266,584,092, forward strand.
TTATTATTTTATTATTTTTTAATATTTTTACCCTTTTACTTAAAAAATGGTGAATCATACCCCATGGTTGACATCATCATATTGAATCCTATTGGTTCTTAAAAATTTGATTTTTGTTGTACATTTTTCTTAGGAGGCCCATTTTAGAGCTCAAAATTCCCCTAATGTTCCGTGTGAGTTTTCTTGTGAAAAACTTGGTGAGAAATGGAACCATCATCCATTCTATAGAGGAGTATGTCTAGGAAGGGCATGCACCCATCCACCTAAGATTCCATCATAAACTTAATGGAATCTAACTGGGAATTCAGGTGGCATAGGAATAGCTCTAAGTTCTCTTGACCATGGGGCCATATGACACAAGTGTCATCCATAAACCTCTTCCACTTTTTAGGGAGAAATTGAATTAAGGCTAAGGCCTTAGTTGCAAAATATTCCATAAATAAGTTTGCGACAATAGGGGAAAGAGGGGAACCCATAGAAACACTGCAAGTTTGCTCATAGATCTCACCTTGGAAGCTGATGAAGGTTGAGGTGAGGCAAAGACCAAATAATTTAGCAGTGTCCTGGTTTGCGATCCAATTTATGACATCAACGGATTATTGGATGGGTATTTTAGTATATAAGGACACAACATCAAAACTTACTATCAAATCCCTAGGATCCAACCTAATATCTTTCCATTCCTTAATAAAGGAAGTTGAGTCCTCGACATAGGAATTAGTGAGACCCACAAGGGGCTTAAGCTTCTGGGATAAGAATTTTGCAAGAAGATAAGTAGGCCCACCTATTGTGTTGACAATATTTCTCAAAGGGTCCCCGGGTTTATGAATCTTAGGAAGACCATAAATTCTAGGGGTGTGGGGATTTCTCTCAATAAGCTTCTTAGAGAGAGGATTAAGAGCTAAATATGACTTAATGGCGAGGGGAACCTCCTTAGAAACATATTTAATGGGATTATTTTTCAGCTTTACATAACTACCATTATTTGAAAGATGGTCGATCATTTTGCCGACATAGTCAGATTTATCGAGAATGACTATGGCACCACCTTTGTCAGCCTTAAGGATGAAAATGTCAGGGTTATCCCTCGGGCTTTAATGGCAAGAAACTCAGGCTTGCTAAAGTTCCTTTTAGGGGCTTAGCCTTCCTAAGAACAACTGCACAATCTTTCCTAATAGTCTCCTTTACATTAGCGGGAGGTCCCTAATACCATATTTGATGTTACAAATAATGTCATCGATGGGAATCTTCTTCGGGGAAAAGGAAAAATTAAGCCCTTTATTCAGGAGACTAAAAAGAGAAGAATCAATATTTTTGCTAGAGAGATTAACAACATTCTTCAAATCAGCAAGGGAATTAGTATTTTTTTTATTATTAATGTTATTATTTAAATTCTTATTATTGTTAATATTATTTTTATTATTATTCTTAATATTATTATATATATTAATATTATTTATATTGTTATTGTTTTTATTATAATTGATAACACTATTATTGTTATTAAAATTATTTTTATTATTAATAATATAATTCTTATGATTGTTCTTATTAGAATTAATACTATTAATAAATTTATCATTGTTTTTAAGATTATTTATATTATCAATGTTATAATTGTTATGGTTTGGGTCAATATAAGGCCTTTCATCAGAGCAGAACGAGGGACCACTGGATGCACCGCGGGGAGGAGAGGGTGAAGAGTCTTGGACCTTCACCGAGGATGCATACTCCACGCAAAAGTGCGAATTATAATTTAAAGGAGACACTGCACAAACGTTCAAGTTTGAGGAAGACAAGCCAACAACTAAAAAATCATGGACAGATTCTGCCTGTGTGCAGATCACCAGAGAAGAAGGATGCTGAGAGGAGGCTGCTCCTCCAGTCGAATCCATTGAGCCACCACGTAAGCCTTGCTTTCTATTATTCCAAACTGAAGGAGAGGTTAACTTTCTCACCTTGTCGCGAGGATGAACCACATTAGTTGGTTCGAAACGTTGACCAAATACTAATGATGTAATTAATCTGAAAGATATGTAACCAAATTATAGATCACAAAAGTCTTAGATCTACTTATCATTGTAACAACTTTACATTTTAATATATACATCTATCAAATGTATAAAAACAAAATCGAAAGCTTTCAATATGGATATTTATTTTTCTATTTAAAATGTTTAAATTAAATTTTTTAACCAAACATATATTTGTGTATTATTTCTTTATTGGTGAATTACAATTTAAGTGTATTTTAAGTTTTTTTTTTAACTTTTCTTTTCTAATTTATATATATTTTTAAATGTATATTTATATTGTTCATTATTTTTTTTCACAGAGGAAAAATTCGTAATTTTATTAATGAAAACAAAATTACATGTTACACTTTGCTGAAAATTGCGAAAGACAGACAATAAGTTGCTACCTAGGTGTTATATTACATGAGGAGTATTAATTTTTCCTCCCTTTATTCGTTTCCACCTTGCGCCATGGACTTGGTGATGGCAAGGTGGTAATAAGTGCGAGCTGATTCTCTACAATGATTTCTCCATTGTCCTTGTCCGAATCTGAAGTATTTGAGTTATGCTGTCTTTTGTGTCCTCCACTTTCTGGTGCCTCGTGGACCAATGAGGCCTGAGCCGTGTTGGAAGGCTCTTGCATCTCTTGTTCTTGTGTCTCAACTTCAGTTGTTGTCTGATTGTTTTCTGTTGGGATGGGTTCCACCTCATCTTCTTCTGTCTCCTGTTCTGGTTCATCTGATGGAAATTGCCATCCTTTGTTAGCTTTTCCTGTCTTTTTCTTTTTTTTGTTTTCTCTTTTAACTTCTGGGCATGTGTTTTGCAAATGCCCTGTATTCCTGCATATTTTGCATATGAATGCAGTATTTTCATAATCAAGATGCTGCATCCATTTTTGCTGTTTGTGGGTCAGTAGGATACATTCTGGAAGTCCTTTGCTAAGGTCCACTTCTACAGAAATGCGTGCAAAGGTGAAGATCCTCTCCTCCATGCGTTGGGTATCAGTTTTTATGTAACTCCCAATGCTGTCACCAATGCCTGAAACTACATCTTCATTCCAGAAGTGTAATGGGAGGTTGTATAGCCGCACCCATACCGGCAATTTGGTGACCTCCATAGTATTTGCATCAAAATCTAGAAACCATGGTGTGCTGAAAAGTCTGGTGGTTCCCCAGAACCACGGCCCAGCCTTAAGAATGTTTTCTCTGGCTTCCGAGGATAAGAACTTAACAATGAAGAAGCCCTTGGAGCAGAGGTGTATTTCACAATCCGTTGTCTAGTTTGTAAATATCTAATGAAAAAGCTCCATTGGTTTTGGCCATAAGCAATTAAATCTGCAGATAAGTGCTTGTGATTCAAAGACAGATCGATGATCATCAATCTCAGGAATTTCAATCCACAGTTCTGGAAGCTGATTAAGTTTTTCCACAATGTATGGTTTGGGGGCATTCGTTGCCGATGCTGTTGGTGCAGCAGATATATTATTCCCCTTTAGTATATTCTTGTATGATGGTCCTTTGGGGTGTTCATTGTAGTTAGTGTTTGGTCCCCAGTGCCCCTGAGTTCTATTCTGCCCAGCAGCACCACCTCTTAGTCGCAGATTGAGGTAATTGGTGGAAGCAGGGCATATGCCATAATCCCTAAGTGTGCTGGAATCTTGTAGAGATCTCCCATAATGGATGAGAGACTGTATATGGCTTGGATAACCAGTGGTATTCCAAATGTCTTGTTTCAGGTCTGTAACCCATTCAGAATCTTGTATCCAAATCAATAAACAATTCCCCATAGGGGGTTTAAGAAAAATCTGGAAACTATTTGTGCTTACTCGTTTTTCCTTTGTGATGGTGTTTGTAGCAGCCTCTAGTTGTATTTGATTTGTCAGCAACAGTAGTGGCCTAACAGATACTGGTTCCCATTCACACTTTCATTGAAGGTTTTATGCCCGTGCTCTGCCCACCTGTGAAAATACTAGGGCGTTGAGCCCACAGTCTCCAAATAGGTGCGCATTTGGAGGGGCGCCACACTTCTTTACCACCGGAAATAGATCACCCCCCTTCGGAAAAATACACAGATCATATTTCTCTCTGCCTCCAAACGGTCGCACAGTGGGCACAAAGCATCGAGGGGCACCGCGTAACTTGTCCCTTCTATTTTCCACCAGCAGCAGGTCTCCCCCTCTGCCTCCAAACCTCAGTACACGAGCACAGGTGCGAGTATCACACACCGCATATAGATTTCTGTGGGGAGCCCTCAGCATATTCCATGGCCTTCTGTCAATGCGAATGCAGGGGGTTCGTGGATCACCCACCGCGGATAATGAGCATCTCCCAGCCCGTGATCTCTTCCACCCCACCGCAGCGTCGCTGATGGGGAGTATGCCAATCCTTCATCCACCAATTGTGCCGCCATGAGGAGCAACAGAAGAGCGAAGTCTGTAACCAAGCCGATAAACCCTAAACCTGCCATTTTCCGCCATTGCTCTGTGATATGTCTTGTCCTTCCTCTCACAGATATTGTTCATTATTAATCTATCTTGTGGCTGAAATAATATCAGAAAAATTTATAACATTATATAAAGTTTTTTAAATTGTTTAATTAAAATTTTTTTATAGTTCACATTATGGTATTTTCAATTTATTAAAATTAGTGTAATTTTAAAATTTCTATGTATCTATATATGTATATGTAATTAATTAAATAGATATTTATGAAATGTAAATTCATTGGTTTGTGTGGACTTTAGTTCTCATTAAAGTATAGTTCAAATTTTATGGGGAGGGGTTGATATTGAAAACCAACTATAAGGGATAAAAATGTCCCAACGAATAATATTGATGTTGCATTTATATCTATTTGGAAAAATAAACCCATTGTGCATGTGCTTTATTATATTGAAAAATATTTAACAAAAAATGATTGTATATTTAACAATTAAGTTACCGAGAGCTAGATTTTCATGTTTGGCATTTCATCCCTTGTAGAATAGAAACTGCATGTAATTTAATATTGCATTGACTCTCCAACTTGTAAGTGAGAGAGAAATTACTCACAACTCAAAAAGAGTTTGTAAAGAACATTTAACTCATTATGAGTGATCAAGCTATATAAGTAGGATTTGGATTTGAGGTTGAATGAACAGGATAACAATTTATCTTTTGAATCACTTAAATTATACCAAATTTACTATAAAAATAAATTATACATATATATATATATATATATATATATATATATATATATATATATATATATATATATATATATATATATATATATATATATATATATATATATATATATTACTAACTTTACAATATTACAAAATTTTCATGTAATCCTCTCTCTTCATCACAACATTTGAGTAATAGTATAATTTTTTCCTTTCTCTATAGACTTGATTTTTTTGGGGTTCTATACTCATTTCCATTCAAATTAAATTGTATTATGTTGGTAAAAGTTCACACACAACTACCTTGTAGTTGTCATGCTTACATTGGTCCCATTTGAAGTATCACTTCAATAACATAAAGTTGTTACTCCTCCCTTTGAATGATTGATCCAAAGAACTCCTTTGAAAGTTCCTTTGGATAGAAAGCTAATAGGTCATTCAGTTGTTTCTAAGGATCACTCATTGGGCCTTTTCGAAATATTTTCCTAATGGAAGGAAATATTTCATTGAGCTATTTTAAAATATTTCCTGTAAGGATATTTGAAAGATCAACCCAATGCAAGGAAATATGCCACTGGGTCATTTGAAAGATTTTCCATCAAGAAATTTTGAAAGAGATGTGAGGAAATGGACCATGAGGCCATTTTGAAAAATCGTCTATTGGAAATTCTCTAAAGGTCTACAAAATTCAAGGAAGTAAACCATCGAACCATTTCAAAAGATTGTGTATTATGTGGTTCATAAATATCCTCATGATGAAGGAAATGGAACGCCAAGCCATTTTGAAATATTCCCCGTTAAATGCTTTCAAAAGCTCTCCTTGACATAAGGAAATAGGCCATTTGGTTGTTTTGAAATATTCGCCATTAAATGATTTTGAAAACTTGGCCCTCTACATTGAGCTTCTTTGAATATGTGATCAGGCCACTTTGAAAGATGGAACAAGCCAAATTATATCACCTGATTTCAATGTATCACTCAATTGCATTAAATATGGTAATAGGATCCTAACAAACAAATGTCATTGGCCTTATTTGAAGCGAGTACTTAAAATTTCAACTCAAAGGGGCTAATAGTGTTTATTTGAAGAACGCCTTGAACAAAAACAAAATGACCCCAAAGTTAGTGAAAAGGCATTAGAAAACATTAAAAATTTAAAAATTAAAGGCCTATTCAACGTATTTTGCTCCATATTGGCATTTGACATGTAACCTTGCATATAAGCACAAATGATTTGAATTGGATATGGCCACAACCTTTCAACTTCCAATTTGTAACTTATATCTAGAACAAATAAACTATAAGACAACTTCAAATATAAAAAGCATGCAGTGACTTAGTGGGGAACTTGATGGGCCTTTGAATTCTTTAATTGGGCATGTGCTTCACTCTGTAGATGCTCCTATACTTATGTAGAACTTGACATGCCTCCAACATCTTCAAATGGGTTGGTGCTACAATTTGAAAATTCTCCTAGACTCTATTGGGAACCTAACGAGCCTTCAATGTCTTGAATTGGGTTGGTGCTCCACTTCGCAGACACCCCCAGACTTAATTAGGAGCTTGAAAAGCCTCCAAACACTTGAATTGGATGGGAAATCCACTTGTAGATGCTACCAAAATTGGTTGGGAACCTAACAAGGCCTCCAAAGTATTGACTTGGATAGGTCCTATTTTATGCAGATAGTCCCAGATTTGGTAGGGAACCTAACAAGCCTCCAATATTTTGACTTGGGTAGGTGCTCCACTTTTCAAATGCTCTTAGTCTTGGTGGAGAACCTGGAAAGCATTCAAGTCTTGCATTGGGTGGGATATCCATTCTGCAAACGCTCTTCGACTTGGCCGGGAACCTGGTGAGCCTCCAAAATTTTGACTTGGGTGGGTGCTCCACCCTACAGATGCTCCCAGACTTGGTTGGGAATCAAACATACCTGCAACATCTTGACTTGGGTAGGTCCTCCAATCTACATACTCTCCTATACTTAGTCGAGAACCCGATAGCCCTCCAACTTCTTGACTTGCAAATGTACTCCACTCTACAAACACTCTTGGACTAAGTCAAGAACCTGAAGGTCCTCCAACGTCTTCACTTGAGTTGGTGCCCAAATTTTCAATCTCTCCCAAATAATGTTGGGAACCCTACAGGCCTTTAATTTAAGTATTTACTTGTATGGGTGCTCCAATATGTAGATACTACCATACTCGATAAGGAACCTGATGACCCTCCAATGTCTTGACTTGACTGAGTGCTCCAATCTGCAGACACTCCCAAACTCTGTTGGGAACTTAATGGACCTTCGAGATCTTGACTTGATTAGGTGCTTCAATTTGTAGATGCTCCCTAACTTGGTGGGGAACTTGACAAGGCTCCAACAACTTGACTAAGTTGCTCCACACTATAGAAACACTCCCAAATTTTTTGGGTAACCTAACGAGCCTCCAAAGTATTTTCTTGAGGTCGTTCTGCATCTGCAAACTCTCCTAGTCTAAGTTGGGAACTTAATATGCCTCCAATACATTGAAATCCATGGGTGTTCTAATTTATCTTTTTAGAGATGCTTGATGCATTTGTGTCCCAAATTGCAGCGGAATGCGAGAGTAATGGAGTAACTATGCTCTACTAGGAAGAGGCTTTGGAAAAAAAAATCTCGGAAAGCAGCGTTAGTGAAGAAAGTGAGTAATACGATTTAACAATGCTTCATAAATCGAATCTTGGTTCATGGAGAAGTCTAACCATTAGATTTTTTTTTTTTTTGGGTGGGGGGGTGGTGGGGTGAGATTTTTTTGGACAAAATTGATCAAAACAATATTTATGCTGACAAGCCTAGTCTATTTCGGAATTAGGCTTGGATAATTTTAATTTTTTATTAAATGGGTGGTTAATATTTCACACCAAGCGAATATTCTTAGTCATATATCACCATGGAGGGATGAAATTTCACGCCAATCGACATGTTTTACCTTACCGTTTCAGTTAATATTTTTTGTTGAATTAATAATGTGTTGTGTTCGTAGGATGAACATATAGCATGTCTTATGTTCATCTTGGCTGTATAAGATTGGAAACCTTTGCCTTAACCCACAGGGGTTTGAATACTTTTGTCTTGGCCACAATTAGAGATATGAAACACAATAAATATACTAACTCCTTACTTGGTGGGGTTGTTGCTCCTCTTTCAAATGGCCCAGTTTTGTTCGAATGTTATCCAAATTTTTTTGTATACATCTTTGATGAAGACATCAAAGGTATTTTACAATTTCAGATAAAAACTTATGGGTTTGATATGAAGAAGAAAAGGAAAAATATTTCTATTCATACAAGGGGTTATTTTTGTCATACAAATACACTTTATCCTGTAGTACTACATTCCCCTAGCCACGAGTCCAAGTCAAGTGTTGTAGTTATTACGGATGCCCATAATAAGAAAATAGAACACCAAATGATAAAGTGGGAAAATTTGAGTTTTCTTGAAAACTCGGTGGTTGATATACCAAAGACACGAAAAATTAAACATATAACCTTTGTCGAGATAAAAGAAGCTTCTTCTTCTATGATCTTATCCTTCCCAAGAAGTTCTACCATTCCCAGATGAAGGATAGAAATAGAGGTAGAAGAATACAAAAACTGTTGAGATTGCAACAAGATGATGAGCTTAGTGGAAAGGAGTCACCTTCACTAAGTGGGCCCGTAGGGTATTTTTGGCGCAAAGTCTATTTTTAGACTATGTCTATTTTTAGACATGTCGATCATGATTCTATGAGTTGTAGGATGATATTTTTGGAGGGATGGTCAAGTTGGAAAAATAGACGGACTTCTATTTTTAGACATACTGGGCGGAATCTATTTTTAGATTGCCAGTCTAAAAATAGATATGTCGAATATTATTAGCTCTTAATAATATTTGGACTATAAACATTATCTTATCCTCTTGGAGCACTTTAGTTTGATGCAGGATGTAGCACATGCATTAATAGGAAAAATTATTTCCTAGAGATTAAGTGGAGCTATTGCATATTGACTTCGGTTAGAACTCATGTGAAATGGGATTTGGTGGAGTTGATTGAGAGTTGATGGAGTTGTGTTTAGTTTAACTCGGTTAAACATATTGAGCTGGTCATGTATCTAAGTCTATTTGGAAATCACACTAGTGGGTGGTGTGAAGTAATTAACTAATTAATTCACTAATTAATAAACTAATGAACACATCGAAACAACTTGATTATGAACGGTTCGGTGGAAGATGTAATGATGGAGATAAAATTGAAAAAATGAGGTTGACTATGAGTTGGCAGTATCTTTGGTGCATGAGATTGCACACATTGATGGAGAAGCCAATGAGGATTGCGCAGTACATCTTGGTGGGATTCGAACTTGGATCTCATCATTATCCATATTGGATTTCGCAGTAGAGGCTGGCTAACAGGTGGAGGAGATTTGAGCATGTGACTTGCTTGTTCTGAGCTTGTGTAGTGTGTAGCATGTGAGATAGTGCTGAGAGCTTGTGAGGAGCTTTGTGCTATTATTGTTACATGAACTCTATCATTATAATATACAGATATTTGGGGGTTTTCAGCTTTAATCTTTCCCATAAACACTATGTTTATATGTGTGATTGATTATGTGGTTTTAATGTGCGCATGCGATTGTTTAATTTCCGCAAATTGATGATCAATAGTAGAAGAGGTTATGTATTATGCATGAAGCTCAAATAGTGTGTGATCAGGATAATCTCGGTGAATAAGTTATCTATTATTCAAATTTCTACATGGTATCAGAGCGATATTGATCATTGGAGCAATTGTAGAACATTGAAGTGGTTGAGTTTTGTGCTAGTGGAATTCGAATTTGCAGTAGTGTTTTCTTGGTGTTGAAGTTGAGATGTCTTTCAACGGATTGCGATTGGAGTATGCCCTTGAGGGCAGCTCAAATTATATTGCATGGAAGGACGGGATGGAGGCGGTGTTAGATGAAAATGGGTTGAAGGAGTTCATAGATGCTGAAGTCCCAAAGCCTACTTCTAGTGATGCTGCCGTAATTGAAGCTTGGCAAAAGAAGACAGCAAAGTGTCGAAGGAATCTGTTGGAGGGTGTGAAGGATCACATAGTGTCCAGCCTACATGGTAAGGCTTCTCCATTCTTGGTGTGGAAAGCCTTGATAGATTTATTCCAAATAAAGAGCGACTAGAGGAAGTTGGCGCTCAAGGATAAACTCAGAAACATAAAGATGGAGAAAGGAGACAGTATGCCCAAGTACGTCACGAAGCTCATCCAATGCAGGGATGAGCTGGGAAGTGTGGGGGTGACTGTAGATGATGAGGAATTGGTGAGATTGGCTCTCCTTGGGCTTCCGAAGAGTTGGCATTCCTATCAGGACTCTGTCAATGGTCGGGAGAAATTGCCAGGATGGGAGCGACTTTGGTCGGATCTTGTGCAAGAGGAGATAAGGCGAAGTACCAGGGACGGATCTTCATCAAAGGCATCTGATGAAGAGAATTGCGCTTTGGATGCCAAAGCAAAGAAGGGAAGACCAAGAAAGCTTCTCAATCCGGTGCGAAAGGCAAGAAGCAGGACATGTCCAAGGTGAAGTGCTTTCACTGTCACCAACATGGACATTATGCCACAAATTGTCCACAGAAGAAGAAAAATAAGCAGGCTGCTGGGACTGCAGCTGGAGAGGCCTTAGCCTCACAGTTTGAGCTGGATTTTTCGCTGATCGCATGCTTGGTCTCAAGTGTGATGGGATCAGTGTGGTTTCTTGACAGTGGTGCGTCTTTTCACATGAAAAGAGATCGAGATTTGTTTACTGATCTGCATGAGAAAGATCTTGGAGTGCACATCGAGATGGGCGATGATGGTAGATACACTGCGACCGGTATCGGTACCATTTCCTTTGAGAGGGAGTCTGGTAAACCCTTCAGATTGAAGGAAGTGATGCATGTTCCAGGATTGAAGAAGAATCTTATCTCTTTGGCGATGTTAGAAGACAAGGGATATGATGTTGTCTTTAGCGAGGGAAAGGCTTTCCTGCGCAGTAAGGCAACTGGTGAGACCCGGAGGATAGGGGTTCGAGTTAAGAACCTTTATCAATTGCAGGTAGATGGCTGCGAAGCAATGGCAGGCAAGGCAGAAGGAGTGGTGAGCCGGGATGATGGCGAGTTGTGGCACCGAAGATTGGGCCACCTTCACCATGGAGCTTTGAAGATACTGCAGCAGATTTCTACTGGGCTTCCTAAGGGTACTCTTGCGCAGTCAGATCAGTGCAAGGGATGTACCTTGGGAAAATTTGTGAAAGCCACCTTTCATGAGAAGGATAGTCACGCCACGACGATCCTTGAGAGAATTCACACAGACCTGTGTGGACCTTTCTCAGTAGCTTCGACAGCAAAGCACATGTACTATGTGATCTTTGTTGATGATTTTTCTCGTAAGTGTTGGATCTTCTTCATGCAGAAGAAGAGCGAGACATACTCAAAGTTCTGTGAGTTCAAGGCGCTGGTGGAGAAAGAATTGGGGAAGCAGGTGAAGGCTCTTAGGAGCGAAAATGGTGGTGAATTCATCTCTGGTGAATTCAAGGACTTTTGCAGCGTAGAAGGGATTCGAAGAGAGCTCATAGCACCTCATAACCTACAGCATAACGGGGTTGCTAAGCGGAAGAACAGAACGATCGTGGGTGCTGCACAGGTGATGTTGCATGATTAGGTCCTACCCATTCACTTGTGGGCAGAGGCATGAAATACTACAGTATATGTGTAGAACTGTTGTCCTCACAGGATACTTGGCATGAGTACACCCGAGGAGGCGTTTTCTGGTAAGAGGCCTGATATTTCCCATTTGAGGATTTTTGGTTCACCTGTTTACATTCATGTAACGAAGACGCCAGGAAGAAGCCGGAGCTGACCGCAGGTGTGGATATTTGTGGGGCACACTGATATGCCCCATAACTATCGTGTCTATTTTCCAGAGAGTCGTAAGACTGTTGTGCGACGAGATATGAAATTTCATGAGGAGAAAGCCATGAAGTGTTCGCTTGAGAGGGAGCCACACTTGCATGGAGATGAGGAGCTATTAGTTCCTAAGGATGAATCTCAGGATGTGGATCAACCACAAAGAGGAAGTTCATGGAGTGGAAGAGACCACTCATGTAGCGCCAACCATCAGAGGGCGGAAGCGCACTACAGAAGCTGAGCGATTGGCTCAAGATGCAGAGAAGGTTGTAGGATCACCTACAACACAGCGCAGACAGAGACAGTCACCAGATCGGTACACTGGATACATGGCTCTTTTGAGAAAATGTGTCGTGACAGAGCCATCCTCTTTCGAGGAAGCTATGGAGGACCTCGCATGGGTAGATGCCATGGTGGAAGAGTATGATTCGATTGTCAGAAACAGTGCATGGAAGATTGTCCCAAGACCAGAAGGGAAATCAGTGGTGGGTTCGAGATGGATCTACAAAGTGAAGCAGGCGGCTGACGGGAGTGTGGAGAAGTACAAGGCAAGATTTGTTGCCCGAGGCTTCTCACAGATAGAGGGGATCGATTATGAGGAGACCTTTGCACCTGTCGCAAGGTATTCTTCCATACGGATGATTCTTGCTCTCTCAGCGCAGATGGGGTGGCACATTCATCAGATGGATGTGAAGACTGCGTTCCTCAACGGAGTCATTGAGGAGGAGGTGTACATAGAGCAGCCCGAAGGTTTCGAGATCTTCAGCAGCGAGTCGCATGTGTGTAGGCTCAAGAGAGCGTTGTATGGGTTGAAACAAGCACCTCGTGCTTGGTACACACAGATAGACAGTTATTTCACCGGACTTGGATTCTCCAAGAGTGAGGCGGATCCTAACCTACACCATATTGTGGTGGAGGGTAAGTTTCTCATCATTGTACTTTATGTAGCTGATTTTTTTTTGGACAGTGATGAGTCATGATACTCTCATGCAAGGAGGATCTTGCAAAAGAGTTTGAGATGAAGGACTTGGGCCTCCTTCATTATTTCGGGATTGGAAATTTGGCAATACAGTATTGATGACTCGTTTGTTTCTCAGGGTAAGTATGCCCGGAGATACTGAGAAGTTCAACATGCATGGCTGCAAGCCTGTTGATACTCCTCTTCCTGGAGGTTGGAGGAAGGAGGATGCTACTTCAGCAGAGGTAGTGGATGCCACTGTTTATCGACAGTTGGTGGGGTCGCTTATGTATCTGGTCAATACACGACCCGATATATGCTATGCAGTTAACCAACTTTCAAAAGCTATGGTTAAGCCTACCAAGCTCTTCTGGAAGGCGGGAAAGCATGTATTGTGTTATCTTAGAGGCACATCGGGATATGGATTGTGGTACAGACAGGAGGATGAGGTGAAGTTGTGTGGCTTCACAGATGCAGATTGGGCAGGGAGCCCAATGGACAGAAAGAGCACATCTGGAGGGATTTTCAGTATCGGGTCGATAGCAGTTTCTTGGTACAGCAGGAAGCAGAGATCCGTGGCACTCAGTTCAGCAGAGGCCGAGTATATGGCAGCGAGTTTGGCTGCATGCGAGGCTATATGGATGAGGAAGATCTTGGTCGGGTTGTTCGGTTCACACTTGGAGCCTACTGTGATTTATTGTGATAACCAGATTTGCATCAAACTCTCGCCTAATCCAGTATTTCATGATAGATCCAAACACATTGACATCCAGTATCATCATATCAAAGATTGTGTGCAGTGGAGGATCATGTTACTTTCATACATTCCTACGGAGGATCAGGATGCTGATATCTTGACGAAGGCGCTCACTAGGAGCAAATTCGAATACCACAAGGGCAGGATAGGGGTTGCAGATAATCCTTATCTTTTTGAGAGGGTGTGTTGAGATTGCAACAAGATGATGAGCTTAGTGGAAAGGAGTCGCCTTCACTAAGTGGGCCCGCAGGGTATTTTTGGCGCAAAGTCTATTTTTAGACTATGTCTATTTTTAGACATGTCAATCATGATTCTATGAGTTGCAGGATGCTATTTGTGGAGGGATGGTCAAGTTGGAAAAATATATGGACTTCTATTTTTAGACATGCTGGGCGGAATCTATTTTTAGATTGCCAGTCTAAAAATAGATATGTCGAATATTATTAGCTCTTAATAATATTTGGACTATAAACATTATCTTATCCTCTTGGAGCACTTCAGTTTGATGCATAGATGTGGCACATGCAGCTGACAGAAGGAATTACGCTATTCCTAGGGTCTAAGTGGACCTATTGCATGATGACTTCAGTTAGAACTCATGTGAGTGAGTTTGGTGGAGTTGATTGAGGAGTTGATGGAGTTGTGTTCAGTTTAACTCAGTTAAACATAGTTGAGCTAGTTGTATCTAGTCTAACTGATTGATACACTAGTGAGAGTGGTGTGAATTAATTATTAATTAATTCACTAATTAATCAACTAAAGAATACATCAGTTAACTTCAGTGCATGGACAGTTTCAGTGGAGACCAGTGCAGAGGTAGGTGAAAGAGCAGGTTGACTATCAGTTGTGACTATACTGGTGCATGAGATTTGCACACACATTGATGGAGAAGCCAATGAGGATTGCGCAGTACATCTTGGTGGGATTCGAACTTGGATCTCATCATTATCCATATTGGATTGCGCAGTAGAGACTGGCTAACAGGTGGAGGAGATTTGAGCATGTGACTTGCTTGATCTGAGCTTGTGTAGTGTGTAGCATGTGAGATAGTGCTGAGAGCTTGTGAGGAGATTTGTGCTATTATTGTTACATGAACTCTATCATTATAATATACAGATAGTTGGGGGTTTTTAGCTTTAAGCTTTCCCATAAACACTATGTTTATATGTGTGATTGATTATGTGGTTTTAATGTGCGCATGCGATTGTTTAATTTCCGCAAATTGATGATCAATAGTAGAAGAGGTTATGTATTATGCATGAAGCTCAAATAGTGTGTAATCAAGATAATCTCAGTCAATAAGTTATCTATTATTCAAATTTCTACAAAAACTCACATCCCATTTCTTCTGAAGCATCCTTCATAGAATCATCATCCGCCTGTACAAATTGTATCCATACTGAGTTGTTTGAGCTTGCCCAAGTTTTAATTTTTTGTGATTTATTAGTCAGATATATTGCTTGTCAATATTTAGTCAAATTTAAATTACTTGTACATATAATTCATAATCCTAGAACTGGCGAGGAACCTTCTACTTTGATTAAAAATTCCTACTGAAATCCAAAATGTAATGATATCTCTGTCCCACATGATGAAGTCCTAGTCATCCATGAACTACCCTCTCTTGAGAATGGAAGAAAAAAGAAAATCTCTCATTGGAATGGAAATATTACATAAGTCAAACAAATTCATGGATCTCCTTCTATGAATAGAGAAAACAGAAGGAAGACACAGGTATACAAATGATTTATGTTGAAACATCCACTAAGCATCAGTGGAGGACTTATTGACGTGTAAGAATGACATGCCTAAGAATGTGGATGCGTAAGTATGACATGCCTACCTGCACAGAAGACATCCTAAGGTGACAATGTTACCAATGAAACGGGAACTATTACCTCAAAACGGGAACTCTAGCCCAAAAAGACTCAAAAAACATGAAAATATGCCCCAAAAACAAAAAGTGTGTATTCCAGAACGCATTTGTTTTTTTCTCAAGGTCAAATTTCACCTTTTTATAAAATTATGCTGAAAACGAAATTGTTTCTTGAAAAAATGATTGAAAAAACACCCTCAAAACAAAACGAGTTGATGGAATAACAAAAAAAAAACATTGTGTCACACTTTTGACACATTGTAACGATGGAATTAAAGACAACATATTAGGACATTGAAAAATTGTAAAATTCTAAATTTTTTGATAGATGATGTTAAATATAAACAAAATCATGTATGAAGGGCTTATCATTTCGAACAATTTTTATCCATGTTGTTAAACATAAAATATCTCGACTCTAAACAACCTTAAAATTGTAATTGTTTTCAACCATAACATTAAAGATAAAATTTCTCAACGCATAAAAACCTTAATGACAAGTTGTAGATCTCAAGTTTTTAAATCTTAAGTTTTCAAAATACTTGAACAATGAAATTATGGAGAAATTATATGACTTAAACAATTTTTAAAAATGAACAAGTAAATGAAAAATTTATTATTCATATATTTGTTTGTTTATATATAAAACATATTTTTTAATTTTTTTTATTCTTTTTCTATATTTTAAATTATAATTGTTTTAGTTTTAAGAAAATAAAAAATTAAAATTAAAATCTTCTTATATATGTTTGTTTATATTTTAAAGCATATTTTAATTTTTTTTTTAATTGTTTTTTTATATTTTAAATTATAATTGTTTTAATTTTAAAAAAAAAATTTAATTAAAAAAATTATTTTTTTTATATTTGTTTGTTTATTTTTTAAAACATTCTTTTAATTTGTTTTTATTGTTTTTTTATATTTTAAAATTTTAATAGAATGGTTTTTTTTTCTTATATTAAACAATACTTTCTTTTTTTTATTATAATAGCTTTTGTTTAAAACAAAATAATAAATTTTTTAAATAGTTTGTGTTTGAAAAAAATAAAATAAAATAAAATATTTGTCAGCTCACGGGGTCTGGACGTGTGCTAGTGCCCTCGATTTACACATCCGGCTGCTATTGCTCCCCCAACAGGGCGGAGGGCAATTCCGAGAATGACCCCCAGCTGGGCGGAGGGTGATTATCAGAATTGCCCTTCGCCCAACCGAGGGAGATTCTCGGAATCGACCTCCGCCCAGCCGGGGGTGCTTCTCGGAATCGCCCTCTGCCCAACTGGGGGTGATTCTTGGAATCGCCCTCTGCCTAACCGAGGGTGATTCTTGGAATCGCCCTCCGCCCAGCCGGGGGCCGGAGGCAGGCCGAGTAGCACTGTTGAGGGCTGCCCAGTCTGCCTCCGACCCGCGGCTGGGTGGAGGGCGATTCACAGAATTGGCCTCCACCTAACCACAGGTCGGAGGAAGGCTGGGTAGCCCTCGATGGTGCCGCCTGGCCTGCCTTTGGCCCCTGGCTGGGCATAGGGCGATTCTGAGAGTCACCCCCGGCTGGGTGGAGGGCGATTCTGAGAGTCATCCCCAGCTGGGTGGAGGGTGATTTTCGGAATCACCAGCCGGGGTGATTCTTGGAATCGTCCTCCACCCAGCTGGGTGTGATTCTCGGAATCGCCCTCCGCCCAGCCAAGGGTGATTCTCGAAATTTCCCTCTACCCAGCTGGGGGTGATTCTCAAAATCTCCCTCTGCCCAACCATGGGTGATTCTCGAAATCGCCCTTTGCCCAGATGGGGGTGATTCTCGGAATTGCCCTCTGCCCAGCCGGGGGCCGGAAGTAGGTTGGGCGGCACCGTCGAGGGTTACCCAACCTGCCTCCGACCCGCGGATGGGTGGAGGGTGCTTCTTGGAATTGCCCTCCGCCTAGCCAGGGGTCGGAGGTAGGCTGGCCAGCCCTTGACAGTGTCGCCTGGCCGGCCTCTGGCCCCGGGCCTGGTGGAGGGTGATTCCAAGAATCTCCCTTCGCCTAGTCGGGGGTCGGAGGCCAACCGGATGGCACCATCGAGGGCTGCCATCCTACCTCTGCCCAACCAGGGGCCGGAGGCAGGATGGGCAGCCCTCGATGGCGCTGCCCGGCCTGCTTCGGACCCTGGCTGGGTGGAGGGTGATTTCGAGAATCACCCCCAGCTGGGTGGAGGGCGATTCTGAGAATCGCACCCAGCTGGGCGAAGGGTGATTCCAAGAATCACCCCCAGCTGGGAGGAGGGCGATTCCGAGAATCGCCCCCGGCTAGGCGGAGGCCGGTCAGGTGGTGTCGTTGAGGGCTACCCAGCCTGCCTCCGGCCCCCAGCTGGGCGAAGGGCGATTCTCGGAATTTCCCTCTGCCCAGCCGGGGGATGGAATCGCCCTTCGCCCAGCCAGGGGTTGGACGACACCGTCAAATGAAGGAGATTGGGTTTTGGATCTATTTTCAGATTCAGGTAAGTTTGTTTATACAAATTTAAATTTAAATATTTTATTTTTTACTTTTTATGTCTTTATACTAATTTTCTTACTTATTTATTTTGTACTTGATGATTAGGTACAACACTAGCATGTTGCCTACCAAAAGGAAGAAATTGCATTGCCATTGAGAAAGACCCAGTGCAATGCAAATTTATTCAATGAAGAATTAACGCTCTTGAATTCCTTCTTGATGCGAAGCAAGAAGTTGGTTTGAGGAAAGGGGATTTTAATGAATCACGTGTGGAAAAAAAAGAAAAGGAACCTCAACCACCATTATATGGAATGATTGGAAATGGACACTTTGGAAGATTTGCAGACATGAAAGATCCATTAGAAGATGACGGTGACCAAAATGAAGTAGAAAATGTTGCAGAAGAAGCCATCAATGATGTTCTAGATGATGTTGAACATGTATTAGTTGATATTTTTGAGGATCTTTAGGTTATGCTTGCAAACAAAGCTCATTTTTGAGATCTATTAATCAGTTTTACTTGTAATATTTAGACTTTGATATTTTATGAAAATAATCCTTATTTTTTGCAAAAAACATGTGATTACTATTATTTTTTGACATAAAATTCAATAAAAATGCTATTTTCTTAAGTTTTTTTGTTAAGATTTTCCCAAAAATTAGTTTATTTAACATGTTTTTTTCAACAAAGAATCTCTAAAAGTGTATTTTTTGCATTCTATTTGTATTGAAAATTTGTATTTTTTTGTCATATCGTTCAAAATATTGGTTTTTTAGCAACAATTATTTGATGTGCATTGAAAAATTAATTAGCAATACATAAACTTGTAGAAAATATAAACTTTATAATATTGACCCTTTTTTCATTTTTTATCTATGTGAAAAAGTGAAGATATCATTACAAATTTTTATTTTTATTTTTATTTTTTCTTTTCTTTTTAAAACACAAGTACATAAATGCACTTAAAAACAAATATCTCACAGAAGAAGAAGACATTAGAAAATGTATAGTGTCAAAATCAATCCTCTAAAAAAACGTTGGTGATGATACGCCACCACTATTCAAAATCGACATAAAAAGCATGACATAAAAAAAAAAAGTGCCAAAAACATGCTAAAAAAAAATGATTCTGCATCACCACTTTTCAAAATCGGGTGTTTTTCTTGCTACGTCAAAAAGTAGGTACTAGTGCAGTTACCTATTTCATCTGTAACAGTGTTAGGTACCGAGACCATCCAAAAGGATCTGCAATCTAGAACCTGGTTACTTATAACAGAGAAATCATACAACGACACTTCTTCTAGGAAGTAAGAAATGGACAAACAACCCTTTTCTGGCAAGACTCCTGGCAACAAAGAGGAAAGTTATTTCCACTACAAGAACTAAGATAATGGTTCCTATATGCAATGAACATGAAATACCAGGCAGTAAATCAATATTGGAAAGAGGAGGCAATGAACAATGACTGGAGAAGGTGGAAGGACAGGGTGGACTGGCCGGATGCACCAGACTTGGATCAATGGAAACAGTTGAGCCAAGAGCTAGACTCCGGGAGGATCACGATTTAGGAAGGCCTAGATATTCTGAGGTGGGGCTATACAGTGAAGGGATCTTTCACTATAAATGAAGCATACAGATTGAAAGTAGGGTGGGGACAGGGGAACCAACAACAAATTTGGAAGATATTTGGGGAGGAAGGTGGTGGCCGAAAGTGTCATGTTTTCTTTGGTTGGTTTCCAGGGGCAGAATCCTGACATGGGATCAATTGATTAAAAGAGGCTTCTACAGACCCTTGGTATGAATCCTCTCTGGATGCCACTCTGAAGGCTTGGAGCATCTCCTCAACTCATGTTAGTATGTCACCCAAAAATGGATCCAAGTGGAAGACCTCTTTGGTCGGATGGATTGTGACCCCCAAAGTATTTGAGAAACCATCCTAATATGGAGACAGGGCCTATACTTCAACATGGTCCTCAACCAAGCCCGGGCTCTGGCCTCGGGATTCACCCTTCAGGCTATCCAAAAGGAGAGAAACCAAAATAATTTCAAGAATATGAGGCAGGATCAGGAGGTAGTGCGGGAGGGGATAAAGAAAAATATATGGGAAACCATCATGGCATAAAAGTGGGCATCAGATGATTAGAAAGTTTCACCCCATGAGGCGAGGATCCTGAAAAGACTTCAAATAACACTGACCATGATAGCTCCAAACTCATGGAAATCAATTCCAAGCAGAATAGATATCACTTGGACCTTCAGTACGTCTCTTGAAGGTTTTATGAAAATAAACTTTGATGGAGCATCAAAAGGAAATATGGGCAGGAAAGATTTGGAGGCATATTCCCAGATCACAGATCTTTAACCCACTTCATTTATGTGGAATCCTGCAGGTATGAAAGTAGCAACGAAGTGGAATTCACTGGAGCTCGTCAAGGGCTAATCCTAGCAATTAGGTTGGGTTTCAAAAAACTAGTTGTTGAAGGGGACTCCCAACTAGTAGAAAACACGCTTAAAAAACTAAGTCAAGGGAATAAATGGGACAAGATTAGCCACATCTGGAGAACTGTTAGAAATTTTCAGGAACTGGCAGAAATTATCCAGAAGTTTGAGTATGTCATCATAGCGCATGTGAAGCATGAAGGAAATAGAGCTGCAGACTTCCTGGTGAACTGGGGATGTGCCCATCCAAACAAACCTTTAGAGATTATTTGGCCTCCTTACCCCTAGGATGGACACCTAGAATTGGTACAAGGAATCATGGAGTAGGATAAGGTCAACAATGGGGGTAGCCCACAAACTTCTGAACCGAACCCCCGATTGGGGTGTGTATTGAGTGAACGACACTCCCATCAAACATTATGACATAGGTCTCAAAGTTTATGCCGACCACCTTCCACATGCGTGGCAAGGATGACAAGGTATCCTTCAACATGCAGATGGGTTTTATGTGTAAGGGAGGAATTAATCAGAGCCATTCAAGGCTTGATCGATTGAAGGCAAGGTGGTTTTGCTCCAGTGGTGAGAGATTGGGACTGTTTGCTCACGGGGAAGCCAGAAGGCTGGCTCCAGTGCTCCCTCGGGGTTCTGTGGTAGTGATATGGTAGGTTAATGGTCTTACTCTCCTTTTAGCCTTTCTCACCATGATAGTCTCTGCTATAGACAATTGTGGTCAGTTGGATTGGAGGTTGCAGGAGTATGTGGTTTTGCGGTTGGCTCCCTATATGTGGATGTTTCAATGTAGGGGGACCTATGTTAATTGGGTTCATGCTACCTATATTTTTGTTGGGTGTGTCCTATGTTTCCTTTCCCTCAGAGGGATAGGTTATGTTTCATGTATTTGGACGTTTGCAAACCAGGGAGGTCAATGGGCTAATCTGGGAGGGTTTGGGTCTCCCAAGTTAGGGTTGGATGAGTCGGGCAGGGAAGCTCACCCTCTGTTTGTGTCTATGTCAGGTCTTAAAATTTTTAATTATGTTTGTAATGAACTCTCCGTGAACCGTTTGGGAGACCTTGCCTCTACGAGGTGGGTGGTCAACACATTGAGTCTACATTGGGATGGGGCTATTTTTGGGCATGCTTTATGGGATTGTGGCAAGGGTCAAAGTGATGTTGGGT
The DNA here is from genome assembly GCA_034641835.2 of Pinus albicaulis. Taxonomy (NCBI): domain Eukaryota; kingdom Viridiplantae; phylum Streptophyta; class Pinopsida; order Pinales; family Pinaceae; genus Pinus; species Pinus albicaulis. The sequence continues at coordinate 266,605,892 of CM076581.1, forward strand.
GGGTTGTTCCCCTGTCTTCGCTGGGGATTTTCATTGGTTGCAGTTGGGATGTTTATGAAAATAATATGTCGGGTCCTCCCCAGGTATTTTGGTCAACGTCCTATCAGGGCACCATAGTGAATAACCTTGAGGTTGGGCAGCCCCGCATGCGAGGCTTGGCCTACCTGCATACCATGAACAAAACCTTGCATGTCTCTTGGAACGAAGTTAAAAAAATTTGCGATGAAAGGAAGGGAAGCCCAACTCAATTTCTGGAATTATACTCCTATGTTGTTACTTGGACAGGTAATCTTGGAAACAGAGACTGCCTGCACATTTATCCTCCAGCACATGACCATTCTATACCTAGTTCATCGACCGATAAGACAGGGGATATGGCTCGATCTAAGAGCCCAATTGTAAGAGGTTGAGGTAGGAAAAGTGTTACAAAGTAATTTTTCACCATGCTCACTTCCCGTCCCTAATCCTGAAGTGCCCCGTGACAGATCCTATGCAATGTTTCCATCATTAATAAATGTGTAAAGACATACCCAGAAGACTAAAAGAAAATTGCCTTGGAATATTACTAAAGGAACTTGGTCAAAACCCTAGTTTCTTGCGTCTGCGTGTTTCATGGTTTCATGCTCGCGCTGATGTCAGGTTGAAATTTATAGCTTACCGCTTCTAGTGCCCTTATTTCTTGGGAAACCAAACTGATCCATTTTTGGCAGTTTTTCCTCAAATGGAGGAGAGGCTTTGACCTCTAGAAGTTCCAGGGCGGCGAGTTGGTTGTTAAATGGTGGTGATAGAGTCGAGCTATCTGATTTTAGAGCTTTGGTCTCATGCATGGGGGTTTATCCCTAAGAAAGTGGACCTTCCTTTGCCTTTCATGGGCTCCCAACCTCTTCTCCCTTCTTATAAATTGGTTCCCATCCCTCCACTATTGATTGGTCATTGTTGGACTGGTCTAAACTCTTGTTCCCTTTAAATTCTTGCACTGTGAAAATGCCTAAGTTGTTCGGGAGAAGGAATGCTTTAGAGCTTTGATGAAGGACTCAGATTTTCACCAAAGGGAGGCCTCCAACATCAACGCATGGGTTGTAAGCTCTTCCTTTTATATTTACCAATAAAACATCTGATGTTTGCTTTCTATATTTGTCTAATATTTTATGCAAATATTATGATACTCCTTGATCTGCTATATAGCTAATGTTTGATGATTATTATGTATTGGATTATGTTTTTTTTTGCCTCTTGATCATCCAAAGGTATTCGTGTGCCACTAGTAGCAAGGAGAAAGCCTAAAAGTATCGTGGATCAAGGTCATCGTCAACGGGTTCAAACATAGCATCAGGAAAAGGTACCTCTATCTCCTTTCTTGTCGCATTTTGAATATTAGCTAAGAAAGATTTGCATTAGAAAGTATCTCAAGTTGCTAGACCCACTCTAGGGCGAGAGAGATCACCTCTATCCGCAGAAGGGATTTATCTTGACAACAAAATTGGCCACCCTTCTAGGGATCGAACCCAAAATCTCTGGTTTCGGATACCGAGTTTTAGAATTGTCTGGAAATCTCAAGTTTTCATGGTTGGCACAAAACCTATCTCTATTACTACAACATCAAAAGAGTACCCTAATCCATCCAAAGCTATTGTGGAATTGGAAGTCACAGATCACCCTTCCTCTTCCACACCTCCTAATTTAGGTTCTCTCCATATTGAGAGACCTAGTAGTGAATTTGTCCTTCGACCACCCCCAAAAGGTGTTCTTCGGAAATCATATTATAATACGAATGCGAGAGTTGTGAAACACTACAATGTTGTAGAGGATCTAGCTCAAGCACCTTTGGTGATATAATCTTTGGAAGTCCTTTATTCATGTCCATCACAATGGAAGGAACTACTCTCGGCTATTGGATTCATCGATCCCATAGATTCCAATCTTATTACTTTCGATCTTTAGAACTTTGTTCCTCTCCTCCCATATTAGGTGGCTTTTCTGATTCAAGTTACCGTGATGGGGAAAACCATTCATAGGACTATTGTTGATGAATGAAATTCAACCTGCATCATGTATATCACTTGTTGGAAAGCCATAGGCTCTCCTCCATTGAGCCGGTCCTCGAATACTTTGGAAGCTTTCGATGGTAGAGGTTCTTGGTCGTATAGTATTCTCAAATCATTTCCCATCTTGTTGGAGGGAAAGACGGTAAATTTAGAGGTTGAGGTGGTAGATGCCAACTTAAATTATAATCTCCTTCTTGGACGTAGTTGGAATCATGCCATGGTTTGCATGGTCTCCACCCTTTTTCGTGTCCTCTGCTTTCCTCATCAAGGAAAAATCATGACTGTTGATTAGTTAGCTTTCTTTTCCTCTGATTCTTCAACAAGAAACATTCCATATGTTGGGAATACCGCTACCCCCTATGAGAACATCGGGTCGGGTCTATTCAAATACTCGTCCATTATGGGAAATTTTCCACTCCCACCTCCAAATGTCACCACTATCAATATGATACCATCTGGTCATGATCCATGGATTGTTTCCAATCCCGACCAGCTTGAAAGATTTGGTGATGTTATGCCTTTGAGCCATGCTGAAAAAATGTATCAGAGTACTATTATGGCTTTTGAGGCTCCATTTGAAACCAACGACCATTTGGTTTCTTATTTGAACACTTATGCGCAGTCTCCCTCTTGGGAATCTGATAATCCCTTGAATGAGACTTTCCCCACCAAAAAAAGTATTGTGGAGGTAATGTCTCTCAAAGAAATCCTGTGGGATGATGAAAATCATTGTTACTCGTTTCTCCCAACCTTCGGTGACATCTTTGCCTATCTGAAATCCCATGCTTTGTCTGTAGCGACTGGCCCTTTTCAGAATCCAATCTTCATTCATGAAATGTTGTCTGAAGGGAACATGGGAAATATTACTCCAACCATTCTAATCGACATCTCTGTTAAACAAGGGATTGTCAAGAATGTTCACATTGGTGCATCTTGTTCTCCAAACGAGATAAATATCTACATCGAGCTTTTCCGAGAATTCTGCAATGTCTTTGCGTGGTCATACGAAGATATGCCTAGCATTGATCTGATTATTTTCGTGCAAGAAATCCCTACCTATCCGGACTCGAGGCCCGTTCGCTAGCGGCTTCGTCCTATGCACCCAAGAAAGGTTGCTGCCATAAAGGGTGAAGTTGAAAAAATTCTCAAAGCCGATTTTATTTATCCCATATCATTGATAGATTAGGTCTCATTGTTCCCCTTACTAAGAAAAAAGGGACCATCCAAGTTTGTGTTGATTACCATGATGTCAATCGAGCATGTCCTAAGGATTATTAACCCACTCCTTTTATCGACCAAATCATTGATGAGTGTGTCGGGATTGAGTTTTTTTCCTTTATGGATGATTTTTCTGGCTATAAGCATATCAACATTGCTCCAACTGATCAACACAAAACTGCGTTTATTTGTCCATGGGGACATTTTCGTACAAAAAGCTCCCTTTTTGCTTGAATAACATCAGGGCCACCTTCCAACGAGCTATGTTGTATGCTTTTCATGACATCAAGCACATAGTTCAGCCATATCTCGATGACCTTCCTGCTCATTCTGCCAAACTTCGAGACCACCCGAAACACCTCAGAGCCATTTTTCTTTGTTGTCGACGCTATAATATCAAGTTGAAACCTCATAAGTGTGTATTCTATGTCAAATCTAGTAGACTCTTGGGTTTCGTGGTGTGCAAAGAAGGCATCTACATTGATCCTCTCAAAGTAGAGGCAATCATCAATTTTCCTCCTCCTTCCTCTATTCTACAAATCCAAAGCTTGCAAGGGAAAGCCAATTTCTTCCATCGCTTTGTAATGAACTACGTTGAGCTTCCCAAAGGCTTTAATAGTTTATTGAAAAAGGGAATCCAAATCATTTGGGATGAAATTTCCCAAAGCTCTTTCGATGCTTTGAAGCGAGCCCTCATAAGTGCTCCTCTACTGCATCCTCCCAATTATCATGGTGATTACTGCATGTATTTGGCTGCCACTAACGCACTATTGGTATGGTGCTAGTTCAGGATGATGACAATGGTCAAGAGCATGTATTGTACTACTTGAGCCACAATCTCTTTGATACTGAGACCCGTTATGTTCATGTAGAGAAACTCATGTTGGTTGCAATCCATGTTGTCTAGTGTTTTCGTCAATACATCCTACTGTGTAAAAAATTGGTGGTTTATGAAATCAACCCGATGACTTACATTCTCACGCGTCATTTTCTTGGGGGAAAGTAATCGAAATGGATTTTTATCCTTCAAGAGTTTGACTTAGAATTCACTGCTGCTAAGTCTAAGAAATCCCTTGTCTTTGCTGAATTGATTTGTGATCTTCTTGCCGCGGTTGATCCCACTCCTCTTGATGATTTGATTCCAATTGAATCACTCTTTCTCATCAGTACTCTTGATCCATGGTATAGGGACATCATCGTTTATCTCCAAACCCGAAATTTTCGGGTAGAGCTATCACACTCTGAGCGACCACGGATTCGTTATCAATCCAAAACTTACCATATTGTTGGCAACACTTTATATCGCACTAGTGTTGAATCTATCCTCTGTCGATGTTTGAATCTCAAGGAAGCTGAGAAAGTTCTCAATGACTACCACTCTGGGGCCTGTGGTGGTCACATGTTTGGTTATGGTACTGCCCAAAAAAATCCTTCACGCAGGGTATTTTTGGTCGTCTATTTTCAAAGATTGCATTGTTGCAGTACAAAAATGCCATGACTGCCAAATATACTCTCAAAAAGAGCATGCCCCACCCTCACCCTTGCACCCAATTGTGACCGTCGGACCATTTGTGAAATGGGGCATTGATTTCATGACTTATAAACCTCGCTCGGTCATGGGGTATGGTTATATCATCATTGTCGTCGATTATTTCACTAAATGGGCCGAAGCGATGCCTACATATGATAATGAAGGTCTAAATATGGCACAATTCCTGTTTAATCATGTCATAGCTAGATTCTGTGTCCCAAAAGCGATTGTCACTGATCATGGCTCTCATTTTCGAAATCATATGATGATAGGGCTTGCTGCTCAGTTGGGGTTACATCATGATAACCCTACTCCTTATTATCCATATCCCAATGCCCATGTTGAAGGTCTACTCCTTAGTGACCATGATTTAGCGAACCATTGGGAAACACAAACGAGATTGGCATCTCATGCTCTTCTTAGCTCTGTGGTGTTTCCGAACTTCCGCTAATACTGCCATTGGATTCACACCATTCTAATTGGTGTATGGTCTAGAGGCCACACTCCTGATTGAGTGTGAAATTCCTTCTCTGAAGCTAGCTGTCGAACTACTTCCTGGTACTTCACCAAAAGAGGAACGTTTGATTTACCTCGACAGTCTCGATGAGACCCTAAGACTTGTTGCTTTATTCATTGAAGCACAAAAAAGATGAGTTAAAGCTCAATATGACAGATCCGTCAACCCTCACATTTTCTCTTAAGGTGATTTGGTCCTGCTTTACGACCAAGGCCACGATAAATTGGGAGTTGAGAAACTTGAGCCAATGTGGCATGAACCTTATATCATTAAAGGATTATTGGAAAAATGAGCCTATGAGCTAGAAGATTACAAAGGAAACCAATTGGCTGAGCCCCGAAATGGGCTCTATCTAAAGAAGTATTACAGTTGATCATGATTGTGGTGCTTTGATTGGATGTTTTGTGTGATTGTTTTCTTTGTATACATGTTTCCTCTGCTCACCTTATGTTTCAGTTGGTTTGCAGATGTCATCAAATCATTGCATCTTTTTTCCAGATGGTGCTTTCCGTAGCACACAAAACCTCTCTTTCGCAGCATGGGAACTATTTTCCCTTGATGGCGAGTTAATTAATTTACAAGGTATTTGTTTGGGCTGAACAGTGAACAATATTACCGAATATAGTGTGGTTATCGAGCTATTATCAGATGTGATTGATCTTGGAATTAGATATTTGGTTGTTAAATTAGACTCAAAACTCGTTGTGTTATAGTTAAATGGTCGTTACTCTATGCGAAATCCTCAAATTTTTCGTATGTATTTATGTGTTCGATTATTGGAAAGAAATTTTGATTTTATTACATATCAACATATTCCAAGATGTTTAAACACATTAACAGATACATTAGAAAATCATGTATTAGATAGACATCTATGAAATATGTAAAAACCAACACCATTATAATACATAAGTAGTCGTAGAAACATGCATATGTATATATATTATCGTGTTTGTTAAATGTGTTACATCAAAATCTAAAAATATGTGTTTTGTGAAAAAAATGGATCTCTGAGCCTACATCAGTACAAAAATGTAAAAACAGGGTTGCTATCCGCCCACATGGTGCTCGTGATAGCAGGTGACCGCTTGGATCACTTGCCAGAGTAAACAACGCAGTCTCCCTAGAACCCCGACTGTATGCGTCTGAAAGTGAAGAGGAATATCATCAAAGGTAGAATACACTAGGATGCCTCTCATGAGGCCTACCAAGTTCCGCTCTAACTTGGCTAATGGGTTTCTCCCTCCTCTTAGGGGACATCCTCCGCTGGGCGAGCTACCCTCCTCATGATTGGTGACATGCCTAGTGGTCTCTGAGGACCCATATCTGTAAAAACATCATAATTTTAGATCTTAGAATACATGACAAAAACATTCAAAAGTAAAAAATGCTAACAACTGATTTTTACGTGCTTCAGTCCATTGTGTGCCTAGCAGAATAGGTCGATCTGGATCTCCCCTGAATTCAATTCCGATGTATGCATAATCTTAAACCACGATGAGTTGATGACGTAACCAGCTGAAAAACGCTGCAGGGAAATGCATCTGTTGGCCCCCACCCTGACGGGGCATGGTCCCACACCACCTCATCAGTCTTGGGTCCCTCGGGGCCGGATCATGGATCTCCAACCACTGGTACTGGAATAAAAGTACTCTCTCCAAGAAAAAGGTAACCAATATGGACCCATACCCGAATTGTTTTAGTCAACCTGTTTTTCATTTGGTCAATTGGCTCTTCATGTTAGCCAATAACCCCTCGTAGCAGTTGAACATAGTAGGGGCCAGAAATTCCACTGCGTACTGTAATTGATATTTTTTTGCCTCATGAAATGCATGGGCTCCAGCCACTTCAGTCATGTAGTGAAGGATTATGTGCAAGGGAATAAATCTGATAGAGGATATCTCTATCTTCCCGCTCTCAGTATTTCTTGCCTCAAGATAGTATCTTTGAATGAGCATATTGGTACTCTCACCTCCTGCGCGAGCTCCAGAGAGTTTTATCCTATCCCATATCCTGGATAAACCTATGATGAATTAGCTGTCCATGACATCTAATTCCAATTCCCAGTCTCCGATTATGAATATCTCACAATCTACATCCCATAGTCCAATAAAATAATGAAGTAGCTCCATTTGAGCTCTCAACCCAGATGTTTGAAATAAATTTAGCAATCCACAATTTTTTTTCCACAGAAAAAAATCAAACCATCTATTAATATATAAAGTTACATAGCATATGCAAAAGAATTCCAGAGAAATGTGTTTCTCCCTTTTTTAGGAAGAAGTGAAGTTTCAGCTATGGTAAATAGAGTGTGCATATTCACCAACCAGCCAGATCAAAATATTGAGGGAGTCCTCCTCATCCTTTCTTGCCTCCCAGGCTTCCTTTAAGGAAAAAAACCCGAAACAGAGGGAGGAAAAGATAGCAGTAAAATGTGGCTTGAAGCTTCAAAAAAACAAAAACCGGGAAGTAGACACTATTCTAGTTTCTAGCAAAATACCATAGTATGAAAAGGATATCTAAAACCTGAGCCTCCTCTGTGAGGAAAGAAACTCAGGATGAAAAGAAAAGTTTCACTGTTTGATAAATATTTTTTTTGAAAGTGCATCTTATATACATCATATGAAACAATAGAAACAACAGAGCCCAGAAACTTTTAAACAAAAGCAGGTTGTTCGATATCTCAAAATAGCCCATTCTCCAATTCAACAACTACACAAGACCCCATATCTTGCTCACTGCCTTCTTTAGAAAGGCGGTCTGCATCGTGGTTCCGTTCCCTGTAAATATGGAAAACAGATATCTCATTAAAAAAACATTTCAAGCAGGATATCTCATTAAGCAAAGGAAGTAAAATATAATTTTTTCATCCTTGAGTCCCATTGAACCACTTCACAATGTTCAAAGAGTCCCCAAAAATCTGAACCTCTCTAAGATTCATAAAAGATAACCAGCATAGGAGGTAATGAAGGGATTTTAGTTTTGCAAATTTTTTGGTCCCCTGACCCAAACCAATTGAGGCTTTAAGAAATTTTCTAGTTGGGAGGTGAATAACTAGCCCTGCTCCACACCTTCTGTGTGGATCTGAGGCCCCATCAAAATATGCCCAAGGAATGTCTCCCCTGATAACTTCCTACTGAATTACACGAGCTTGCTGGGGATGGGGAGGGATAGGGATGTGATCATATATAGATGTGCCTTTAGCCTCTAGCTTATAGATTGGAAAAAAGAGAATCTTTAAATATCACATGGTTCCTTGCAATCCAAGTGCCCCAAGAAATCAATAAAGGAACTGTGTGTACCCTGTCATTTTGGGCTTCCTGCCACCGCCTTTGCCAAGATTCCATCACCTCCTGGCCTTCCCACTTCTGGGGGATATTAAACAATCGCAGGGTTTCATTCCAGAGGCTGGTGTTGAAGGGGCATGTGAGGAAAACGTGTTGCACTATTTCCAAACTATCTCTACATAGTGAGCACCACCCAGGGCCTATCTTCCCCCTTCATTGTAAGGAATCCCAGATAGGGACTTTTTTCTGGAGAATGAACCAGAAGAACAGTCTTGAATTTTTTGGTCCTTTCAGCTTCTATAGAGGTTTGAACCACCAATATGGTTCCCCCCAGAAATTTTGAGTCATAAGCCAATTATAACCCGATTTCGTAGTGTAGAGCTCGGACGGAGAGTGTACCCATCTAAGCTCATCTCTTTTGTCTAGGATCCTCATGTTTGAGTTTTGGAGATCCAATATATAATTTCTCCACTCCCCCAGCCATCTTTCCTCCAACTGCAGAAAATTCCTTGTCAACCATTCTTGTCTCCAAATGGAGGAGTTTTCATGATCAACAATTTGGTTGAGGCTAAACAGACCTCTGTTGTTCAAAATTCAATAATATCTCCTGTTAATGAAAAACTCTCTGAACAACCCACCCATGGGTCTTGACCCAGTCTAACCTGGGTGCCATCCCCCACATGCCAAGCCAAACCCTGCTTGATGACCTTAACTGAAGCAATGGTTGCCTTCCAAACAACTAAATAAGTTTTTGATGATTTTTGCAGCATTCTCAGCCATTTGAGGATTGGCATTGGATCAATGTATTTTCTTTTGGTGACATAGGTCTAGAGATTTTCCGCTGTGATTAGTCTCCATGAAAGTTTGGCTGCAAGAGACTTTGAGAAGGGGAAAATATCTTTAATTCCCCACCCTCCCCATCCTTTTGGTCTAACAATTTTCTCCCATGCCACATAGGGAGTCACATGTTCCACCTTTGACCCTGCCCATAGGAATCTGCTGCAAATCTTATGATAGAGGCCAATATACTTTTTGGGACCCAAATCAGACTAGCCCAGTATACTGGAATGGCCATTGCCACAGATTTTATCAGAACCAATCTTCTCACTCTAAACAACCATTTGAAGCTCCAGTGATGCATCTAGGCCTCTATCTTTGCTATAATCCATTTCCAGTCCTAGATATGATAAGAATCCGGTATTAATAAAAAACCTAGGTACTTGAAAGTGTCATGGAGTGTTTTGACTTCAAAATCCAGTACTACTTCTATCATGCCCACTTCTTCCCTAGAGAGGTCAGATGTTGTCAAGGACGATTTTTGCTCATTTATATAGAGACCTGTTGCTTTCAAGAAAAGATCCAGAATCTCCTTAAGACAACAATAGTCCTCCAGGCTACCATTGCTAAACAATAGAATATCATCAACAAACAACAAACGAGTTACCCAAAGGTTAACCGCCACTTCAATTCTTCTGATGTCTCCTTGTCTCTTAGCTTCATGGATCATTAAACTCAAACCTTCCGCTGCCAGCAAAAAAAAGAAGTGGAGAGAGGGGGACATCCTTGGCGGAGGCCCCTTTGTGGATCGAAAAATTTTGTAGCAAATCCATTTATCAAAAATTGCAATTGAGGAGGTTGTGATGCACCCCATGACCCATCTTACAAAATCAAACCTAAAGCATAGATGTGTCAGCAGGAGTCTTAGGTACATCCAACTTATTCTGTCATAAGCCTTTGACAGATCAATTTTGACAATAGCTCCTTTTTTCCTGCTTTTTTTGAGACTATGAAGAGTTTCTTGAGTTACCCCCACTACTTCATGGATTTTCCTACCATCCAAGAAGCCATTTTTCCACCGAGATATGTTTGGAGAGGAAATATTTCATCCTGGAGGCGATCACTTTGGCTATGATCTTGTAGAGACAGGTGCAAAGGGAGATGGGTCGGAACTCAGCAAAAGAATAAGGATGATCAGATTTGGGAATGAGGGCTAGAAAGGTTGCATTAAAGGGCTGATAGATGGTTCTAGTGTGGCCTGACTCCTCAACCATGACTACCAACTCCTCCCCTAAAAATTCAAAGAAATGTTGAAAAAATTCAACTGTCCAACCATCAAGCCCTGGGCTTTTGTCCTTTTGCATAGCCTTTAAAATATCTTCAACCTCCTCTTTCGTAATAGGTTCCATAATGTTATCATTACCTTCCTCATCAATATAACTAGGAAAAAAATGAGCCACCCTGATAACTTCAGCTATGGAAACCTCCTCTGGAGCTCTGAAAAGTGCTTTAAAATGTCTTAACCCTAGAAGAGAAATATCTTCAAAATATTTTTCCTTCTCACCATTGTCCTTCTGCATATCCAAAATTGTGTTGATATTTTACCTTCCTAGAGCATAGTTCTGAAAAAAATTTGAGTTTTCATCTCCAGCTTGGAGCCAGATGGCTCTACTTTTTAGGCGCCAAATTTCCTCTCTTATCTGAAGGATTTTTTTCCTAGTAGATTCCAACTCCCTAATTCTGTTCCTAGACTCTAGGGTAGATTATCCATCTCCTTCTAGTTTTTCAAGAAAATACAACTCTTCATTCACTTTCCTTAGCTCCTCCTCCTCCTTCTGCTTCTTGGTGTTTGCCCATTCCTTTGTTTCTTTCTTCATTCTCTTCATATTTTCCATAAAGTGCTGACTCCTACTTTCAGATTCCATTATACTTTCCTTCCTCCATGTAGCTTGGAACAAAGAGTTGAAGGATTCTTATTTTAGCCAGGAGGAGTTAAATTTAAACGGTGTCCTTGGTTTTTTCAAGACTCCTTTAACCCTAAGAAAATTGGAAGGTGGTCCGACAACCCCCCTTCCCCAACCTAATGCCTGAAAACTAAGACTCTTTCCACCATGTCTTCACCTAGGAGAAAATGGTCCAACTTTTTAGCCACCCAGGCTTCTCCCAATATTCTATTCCTCTAAGTTGGTCTTGGTTTAATTAAGGTAGCATCCACCAGTCGATAGGCTGCCAAATTATTTGTAAAATAATCAGTAATATGATATGCTCTTGCTGAAGGTCCCCATGACTCCGAGGCACCTAAGGAGAAATTTAAGTCCCCACCTACAATGAGCTTTGGGTGACTCAAACAAGATTTCATAAAAAAGGGTCCCAGAACTTCTCTCTTTCCATGTAGGGCCCATAAACGTTAAGGAGTAGTATCGGATGAAAAAGTTCATTTGAGTACAGTTCCAATGCCAAAGTGTTCTCAAAGCCCCAAGAGGACAGCTCTTTTAGTTTCCTAGCTTTGTACCCCGTTCCCAAACCCCTAGAACTACCATTTGCATCTAAGGCTTGGAACACCCACCCTGGGAACATCCTTAAGATGATTCCTTTAACTTCTTCTCCCTGCCCCAAGGTTTCTTGAATCAATAAAACGTCTAGATTTTGAGAGTTCACCAGCTCTCTAAGCGCTATTTTTTTAGGCTGACTAGATAAACCCCTACAATTATAAGATAAAAGGATCATCGCAAACCCAGGTTGGGTGACAACGCTGCTCTAAGAACCCCAGATAGAGACCTCTGTTTCCCATATTCTATTTCAATCTTGGATTTCAACTGTGCCTTGGACAATTTAGATTTCCTACACCTTGAATTCCTTGGACCAAATGGGATGGGATCAGATGTTAAACCCCCTACAGCAATACCTTTCCAGGTTCTATTTGTAAGAGGTCTGAGATTGTAAAAGGGGGCCTCAGGAGGACTGGCTTGAGAAAGGATAGGGCCACACTCTCCCTCAGAGGTTAAGGGTGAGGACACAGGAAGGGACAGAACATACATGATATTACTATCAAGAGATTCATGGAAGACATGAAAATTTAGAAGTTCATGAGGGAGCAGCTTGGATGGACCAGGCTCAAATAAATCCAAAATAGAAGAACAACAGGATGAGCATAAGGAAGAAGGAGGAATGAAAGGCACACCCGTCTGAGTCGCACTAATTGCCCCTGATTCAGATTGGGGTACCTGGGAGGACTCCGGAATAGGATCCATTTTAGGCAGATTAAGAAAAGAGATATTGTGGCCCGGAGACAGAAAAACCTCCTTATTAGCTCCCAATACTACAACTTCTTCTAACGATACCTCCTCATGTTCCTTCTTTTCCTCTACTCTAGCAAAAGAAAAATTCTCCTTGACGATTGTTTTCTGCCTTCTTCTTCGCTGATGTCCAAGAGGGCAGTCCTTAGCCAGGTGGGCATATTTATGGCTCCTGTGGCATCAAAAGGGGAGGTGTTCGTTTTCCAAGGTCTGCAATACTCCAAATCTCTGTAATTAAATGTCATTTCATCAGCCAAACCTTCCCTAGGGTTGAGGCTTACAAGAATTCTCGCCACACTTAGGTCTCTGGTTTGAAAAAAAGATCTATCGACATCTAGAAACTTTCCAAGCATGTTCCCAATGGAGTTGACTCTTAAAATTTTTCCCGCCACGTAGGATCTCCCCGGTAGAAAGTCCCAATTAGACCTTGAACCGTTTGGAGTAGGGATCCTGTCCGAGGTGTGGGTCCGGCTACCGCTTAAGACACCTTCCCTTTGGTCTCAAAAGACCCTGATTGGACCTGTGGACACACCCTTATTCACATGGTACAGAATACATGATTGATGCATTAAACACGGATCAAACACTATGCGTAGCAAGATTATAAATAAAGCATGTACACCTCAGGAGATGTCATTAGCAACACATCTTTGGGGGTACTGCTTGTAAGGTAATCTGACCACGAAAGAAATAGTTCTTTATGGCAAGATGTCCCTTTATTTCTGAAAGATAAAACGAAATGCTAACAAAATAGTTCATTAACATTCATTAAAAGAGCAGATGATAAACTGAACATCATTGATACAACACAGATAGCCATGACGCGTAAATGATGACATGAAAAGTGCAGCTTCATTAATCATAGGATGTTCTGAAACTGTACAAAGAATACACACAGTGTTCGCACAGCAAAACACATCATAACCATAGGGTGTTTTAACAAGAATCTGTCTTCATATGCATAAGAGTATAATCTTTCAGTACAATGCCCTGTAGCTCTTTTCTTTCCAAAAGAAAAATCCCCCTATTACAAGCTCCCGTAGGAGTATTTATACGTAACAAGCTCTTCTCGCTTCCGATCTATCATCTTCGATCATGGTCAGCCTTGCGACCTAGTCCTTTACTCTAATTCGCGAATTCTGAGCCGTCGTTGCGACTGCGACTAGTCGCTTTGACTGCGCCCCGAGCGTCATACCCTCGCGATCTACGCCACCCAGATCTGACTCTGGGTCGTTGTCGCAAGTTGTAATAAAATGAGAGAATGCGACCTTGCGACCTTGCGACTAGGTCGCTGGGTCGCGAGGTCGCAAAGGTGAAGAAAACCGAAAAGTATGCGACCTTGCGACCTTGCGACTAGGTCGTTGGGTCGCAGGGTCGCAAAAGGTGGAAAAATGAAGATATGCAACCTTGCGACCTTGTGACTAGGTCGCTGGGTCGCGGGGTCGCAAAAGGTGGAAAACTGAAGATATCCAACCTCGCGACCTTGCGACTAGGTTGCTAGGTCGCGGGGTCGCAAAAGGCGAAAAATCGAAGATATGCGACCTGTTGGGATTTGCGACCTGGGGAAATGTGCGACCTGGGGTTTTATCCTTCTGCCTTTGTCTTTCAAAGATATCATAACCTTGTTCTCCGAAGGCCTGGCTTAGCCCTCACCATGTGAGACAGCAGCCTCTATCTGCCGGCGGTGTTATTTCTGCATTAAGGGAATTTGCATGAAATGATATGTTACCTGCAAGAAAACAGAATCAATCAACATAGTCCCTTTTTCTTCTCATATAATTTGCAGATAAATGAATTTATATTAGCCCTGTACATACATATAATTATCCATGAATTTTAGGGAATCAACACAAAAAATGCAATAATCTATCACAGCCAAAATCAGTTGGACCCCTGTGTGGTCAAATGTTGCGCCATTTTGTCATCAGGGAGAATGGCTAAAGTGGGTTTTCTCTGTGCCCTTCGAACAGCTTGTCTTCGTGGTGGCAAGTCAGGTTATAAGCAGACCAGCACCATTGCTACGTTATGTCCAGTCTTCCAAAGGAAGTCTAAAATCATTAATCTGCTGGACCGATTTAACATCGAACCCTAAGCCTCCTTGAATCATCATCTTCATCATAATTTTCAAGGTGGGACTCTTGCGCTTGCAACAGAGCATTTCGCATCTGTTGTATCGGAGATACGTCCCGTAGTCGTTGTTCCACTGGTTAAGATGAGCGTTTCGTTTCTCGTGGAGGATCTATATCCTACGGCAATGGCAGAAATGATGCAGCTGAATCCGTATGCAATTCAAACATGCATTAAAATGAGAGCATGCAGCTTCGAATACCAATTTTGGTTGTGCACTTCGATCCCACCTCCAGAAGACAGATCTTTCCTTCTGCAAGGCAAATGATACATGGTTCTGTTCCTCTGAGTCCAAAAGCACGTGTGCGACCTCACTGTCTCGAAGGCTGCCTCAGAGATGATTCGCAGGTCGATTGTGCTTACCACGTATGTGGAGGATTCTTCATTTCGATGGGTCTAGAATAAAACGAAAGATTTATCTGCCCCGGAAAGGTGAGGGTTAGTGAACCGATATCCTGCTAACATGTGTGTTGTTAAGGCTTTTCTGCGAACGGATTATGGACAATTTCACTTCTGTGGTGAGCAACGCACTGCATGAAATCGACTTGGGACGTGTGATCTGGTTTTCCAGTGCCTTTGAACAGAGTAACAGCACACGCTTAGGCATTATCGGAAACTGAGCTTTGTGAAGACAGCTCGGCGTGATCAGTAATGGCAATATTGAAAAATCAGATCCCCACGAAAATGTAGCTATAACGTTTTTCTGAATGTGACCAGCGCAGGTTATTAATAGTAGATTTGCAGCGTGATCATCTCCTGGAATATTGTTGTCAAGGCTGTAACAATCAGATCTTATCCGCCTTTTTGAAATGTAGTGCAGCATGCCTTTTATGGCGCTGACTTCTTGGCTCACAACTACAGTTTGTAATGCATTCGCCTTCAGTATTGATAAGCTTTTCATACTTACTCAAAACGCGAGGTCCTTTTGTGATTTTGCCGCATAAATTTGGGATGGCCACGTGGAAAACTCCACCTTGCGGTTTTTTTGACTGTCGACCTACCAATATTACAGCGTTGCCACTGTAGAACGTAAATTTTTGACCATCATTATCTCCGCTTTAACGTTCACCATAATTCTAGTCTCCACCGGCGCCATGCTCGCATGTTATCATATATTCATTACGATGTTGGGGCTTCACAAAATCTGGCCGTTATATGTATATGTTGTGCATGTTTATTATAGATTGAAAACCTGGCATCAGACGTATAGCTCCATGCAATGCTTTAGATGGTTCTGCTTGCCACCTCATATGGTTTTGAAACGTAAGTTGTTTGACCGTCAACCCTGCCCTTAGTGTAAATTTGCAATGCAACCTTGGCCCATGAATGCGCGCCCACTTGCAATGGTTTCTCAACGTTCTGCTCCCACGATCTCCAACGTAGAGTTGACCAACATGTCCATGCAGCTCCGTTCCACCTTTTATCGTGAGGTTGGACCGCTATATAACATACGTTATCGAACATTTGCGCCTTAATTATAAAGTTGGACTGCAATATACATCTATATTTGCACTCAAACAAAACCTGCCATCGAACATTTATCCCCTTGCAACGTAAATATGGTTCCATGCTTTAACATTTATGGTTCCATGCTTTAACATATGGTTCCATGCTTCTGTGCTTTAACATACGGTTCCATGCTTTAACGTAAATATGGTTCCATGCTTTAACATTTATCATAACATCCCGTTCCATGCTTTAACATAAACTTTGGCCATCAAATGTTTCATGATAGATTGAAACCCACCATTGGAACGTTTGACTTCATGTTAAAAAAAAAACAACCTTTTGCCCACATATTTCATATCTCCTCTAAAGAATAAAACTCCGCCTCACCCTTTAAATATAGGTTTCAATATTTGAGTTCATTTGTAGTGTTTTCATGATATCGTTCTTTTAACCTTATATGGTTTTAAAAACATATGGTTGGCGCCTTGGTTTCATATACAACACCACTTAGGCCGATCGAATGTGTGCCAATTCATAATGTCTTGACATGGTTTTGCTCCGCCATTTCTTATGGCTTTGAACCCATATGATTTTACCTTGGTTAAATTGTATAACATCATAAATTTTGCATCCACCGTGTAGCTTGGATTTAACCATAATTGCCCCTTGTCCCCCATTTTTCAGAGTTGCCCACACAACTCAAAATGATTGTTGGTTCAAAAAATGACTTTTTGTAAAATTTGAACAATCTCCAAAACAAAATGTGCTTCGCCATTACTTGACTTTGGTTTAAATGTGCAACATAACTTTGCTTCATTTAATGTGCGCTCCTCATAATGTTTTCACATAGTTTTGCTGATGTTAATGAGTCTACGGCCACCTTTGTCTTTAGGTCCACTTACACCCAAACCACTTTGTGTTCTTCGCCCAAAGTAAATGAGAGACCCCATAATCAATAATATAGGTGCACATCTCAACAACTCTTGATACTAGACCATTTCTGAAACATATGTCACAGGAACATAATCATGAGGACCAATACCCAACGCTTCTTGTGCGTCTTCCAACTTCTGCTCAAAGGATTCAACACCTCCAATAGTAAAGAATACTTATGTTGGCTGCCACCCTCAGAGGAAGGTTCGTCTGACATGCATCTTTACATCACTGCTTTCACTTTGGGTAGAATCATTTGGTGGATTTCGAACATAACTTTAGCTAGAGATTTGTTTGAAACCACAGTATGGTCGACAAGCCCAGGTTCTTTAATCTATTCAGATGCAAGAGGCTTAATCTTATTTCTCTCGGTGCCATGACAATCATTGATGAGTTGATCAGTCGTGGGATGGACCTATATAATCAACATAACATTAATTAGTTCACAGTTATTCTTTGCGAATGGTGTCCATAGATAACACGTATGAGATTAAAGATTTTAAAATATGCATTCAGTCAACATGCTTAATGACCCACGGCGAGAGGGTCTTTAATTGTCAATACACAACAGGTTTCCATTCAAACGTATGCATGGCAATCTCATTACACATGGCGAGACTGCGATAAGAATGTTTGAGCGTACGCTAGATGATCCTTCCCACATATGGCGTGATTGCAGCGACAGCATCAAGTCATGGTGATGAGACAACTCGTGATGGGTTGGGGATAGGTCGGCGGGATGTTGTTGACTACAGGTCAGGTGAAATACTTTAACGCCTAGGCGAGCAGAGGGGGAACCCGAAATTTTAAATATACCCAAAATTTTGGGTGGTGTTGGAGTGAAAAGCAGAGTCTGTCTAGAAAGGCATTGGGAGCCCCCGGCATCTTTACCCACATAGGGGATTCTGCCATTTTTTCCTTCTGTGTGTCGAACAGAGGAGTCCATCTCCTAAACGAAATCGGTCTCTTCCCTAAGCACTAGTTCCTTTCTAAAACCCAATGCAGGTGGTCATTATGCTCGAATCTGATACTGAACCATCCCCTGTCTAGGATTTTGATTTCAATAGGGCTCCCAGGGGCTTCTTTCCATTCTGACAAGATCCAATACGTGATGTAATCTACTGAGTACTTCCTACCACAGAATCTGCCAACAAGAATGGTCTTAGTGGCCTCCATGACTTCGTTTATGCATATGTCCACTCCAAGAACACAACTAGGGAGCTCCTCTTTTCTTTTGATAGCCTTACTCCTCTTTCATTTTTCTCCCAGAGTCTCCTTTCTCCTTTCTTCCTCGCCTTCCACCTGTCTATCGGGTGCATCTATGACTTCTACCACAGGTGACCCTAGTCACCCTACTTCAGCTTCTCTAGAGACCCCCTTTTTCGAGCCCTTTACAGAGTCCTGTCATACTTCAGGTCCAAAATCCTATCCCTGACCAAACTCCTGGGCTCCGTCCAACAATATTTTAAGCTCCCCTTCTACAGCATCGTTTGAAGAAACCCTAGATTGACTGAAATTTTGGATCTCAGCCCGAACCGGACAAGGCAGAACTTTTCCCAGAGCAGGGTCCGAGCAGGTCGCTTGATTTTCTAGAGAGAAAGGGAAATTTGTGAGATTCAAACCCTAGCTCAGAGGCGGTTTTCGAAACCAGGAGGATTCTCCCTTAGCTCTTCCTCCAGAGGGATCTATGCCTTGCTGCCTTTCTTCCCCAAAGATTTTTAGTCCCACCAAACCCTGCAAATTGTAGCTTACTACAATATCTTCTAAAGCTCCAGTAAAGGTAGGAAAATATGGAATACTTGGCCCTGACGAGAAAATTGAGGGTTGTAAGTCACGCTGCTATGAACCCCTGCCATAACCATCCAGAGGGTTTAGTGACTAAGCATGGTCTTTGGAAACCTCAACCTTCCACCTCCCGCTCAAGGTACTCTATAGAGTCTCTTCCGACAGTGTTACTCCATTCAAAAACCCACGAGCGCCTCCTACCTCACTCAAACTCTGGGGATTATTTGCAACTTTCAGAAAGAAATGGTCCAAGTTTTTTTCTGAGACCTTGTGACCCCAACAGGTAACCAGGTCTTCAGGCGCAAGTTCTACGTCCATGTACTCACTATCGAACCCCATTATTGTCGCCGCTTTGTCTCCTTAAACCAACGGCATTGAAGCGAAAAGTCTGCACCTGTTGAGAAACCCTAACCACCAAATGCCGCCTTGCGAAAATGAACGAAGGTTTGCTGCTAACCTCCATCGTGAACACGGTTAGGTTGGAACGGTCTTCCCCCTGCGTTCTGTGCACCCCGTGGCCAAACGATGAAGCCCCAGGTGTATGCAGAGACTTGACAGTGCTGTACGCCTGTCACATAGCCTGCCTGCATGCATGATGACAATGGATACAAGAGCAGACCTACAGGCCCCTAGGGTTTCCACCATCCTCCTGCCTCGTTCTTCATCTCCTCAAATTATTCAATATTGGTTTAATGATATTGCAATGGATTTGAATCTTAACCCCCATATTATTATTATTGTGCCCTTACATTATTATTATTAGGTCGGCTAGCTCAGTGATCCGCAATTTCACAATGCATTTACACAATTGTGGTCTTGGAGTGCTTGGTAGACTTCCACCTCGTGGCCTCATTCTTTCCATTCGCTGACCATCTCTGCTGAATCACTTGCAAAATATGTTCAAATGACATTTTAGGAGCTTTCATTGGAGTAGTTTTTGAAATAATCCATTGGAATTGGTAGATTTTTCATTTCAAAATATTCAGCGTGTCCAGCGCAACTGTCCAAATTAATACGGCGTTGGCGGTATGCTGCCCTAACAGGAAATGCATGACTAGCGCGAGTCCGATAGCTCGAACCTGCATTGGCCGCGAGCGATTTTGAGGTTTGAAATCCTCCCCCAATCTCTTAATTTCTAAAGCTAAATAATTACAGAATGGAATTAAAATGAAGAGGAGGGTTTAAACTATTACCTCGTGTTGAGGGATTGCTGGATGGTGTCCTGGATCAACTGCACCACTGATCGGAAGTTCGAAGGAAAAATGGATAAAATGCACTTCTCTAATTTACTCAAAATAGAAAGGTGAAAATGAATTTACTTTTTTTCTATTTATATATTTTTGAAATATTTTTGCCATTATTTTATTATTTTTCCTCGATATCAGTGATATTTTTCGTTTTTGTGTAGTAACAAGACCTCTACACTATTGGTGATTATTTCTGATGCAAACAAGTTTTATTTTATCTCTTTTTCGAACTTGATGAAAATAAATGAAATTTCCCCTTTGTAGACATAGGCAATCTCTCTAGCCCTAGAGTGGGTCTAGAAACTTGAGATACTTTCTAATGCAAAGCTTTCTTAGCTAATATTCAAAATACGACAAGAAAGGAGGTAGAGGTACCTTTTGCTGATGCTATGTTCAAACCCGTTGACGATGACCGTGATCCACGTTCCTTTTAGGCTTGCTCCTTGCTACTGGTGGCACACAAATACCTACGGATGATCAAGAGACGACATCAAACATAATCCAATACATAAAAATCATCAA
Organism: Pinus albicaulis; assembly: GCA_034641835.2. Classification (NCBI taxonomy): domain Eukaryota; kingdom Viridiplantae; phylum Streptophyta; class Pinopsida; order Pinales; family Pinaceae; genus Pinus; species Pinus albicaulis. The sequence continues at coordinate 266,626,626 of CM076581.1, forward strand.
CCATTAGCTATCTAGAAGATCAAGGAGTACCAAAATATTTTCATAGAATATTAGACAAATATAGAAAGAAAACATCAAATGTTTTATTGATAAAGATAAAAGGAATAGCTTACAACCCAGGCCTTGATGTTGGAGGCACCCCTTTGGTGAAAATATGAGCCTTCACCAAAGTTCTAAAACATTCCTTCTCGCAAACAACTTAGGCGTTATCACAATGCAAGAATGTAAAGGGAACAAGAGTTCAGACTAGCCCAACCATGACCAACCAGTAGTGGAAGGATGGGGAACAATTCATAGTAAGGAAGAAGAGGTTGAGAGCCCATGAAAGGAGGACGAAGGTCCAAATTCTAAGGGTTAAACCTGCATGAATGATATCAAAGCACTAAAATCAGAGATCTCGACCCTATCACCACAGTTTAACAACCAACTTGCCGCCCTGGAACTTCTAGAGGTCGAAGCTTCTCCTCCATTTGAGGAAACATTGCCAGAAAGGGATTGACACGTTTTCCCAAGAAATAAGGGCGCCGGCAGTGTTAAGCCATAATTTTGAACCTGACATCAACACAAGCATGAAACTAGGAAACACGATGATGTCCCAGGAAACTAGGGTTTTCACCAAGTTCCTTCAATAATCTTCCATGGAAGTTTTACTTGAGTATTCAGGGGATGTCTTTACATATTACTTCATGGTGGAAATATTGCATAGGGTCTGTCATGAGGCACTTTAGGATCAGGGATGGGAAGTGAGCATGGTGAAAAATTACTATGTAACAGATTCCCCCTAAAGCATGAAGGAAGAACAAGAAGTGATGGCTAAAATTATTTATGAACCAAGACAAAGAACTCAGATCACCACCAGGAAACCTGCCAAATCAAACATAATACAATATATGAAATCTCTGGTATGAGTATGCCTAACCACATAATTCTACACTAGGCACCAACTAATACATGAATCCACAACATGGTCGTAGCCATCCATCTAAAGAGATCATAGAAATGGATCTGCAGTATGGACCCTTCCATCCGTATAGATAAGATCATGTATGAAATCATGAATAATCAATAAATCCCTGCAACCTAGATCAAAATCAGATGCAACCCAGGGCCTTCACCCCGATCTCAATCAATCTAGCATATGAGTCTAGCCATGTGAATATATGTGTTGATGTCAAACATGGTAGAAACCACCTGATTACCAACCAATGATAAAACCATTAACAAGCACGAGAGAAACCATCAATAATGATGATGGCCCTCAAGGTACAACAACACAATCTACAAGTGTGAATGAGTGTGTTGGAGTCGAACACTTGCAAAATCATTAGATTAAAGGCCAACAATGTGAACTTTTCATCAAACACGAAGAAATTTCCATTGAGGCATGAAAGCTCCAAGGTAGTGAAAAGAAGTTTCTAAAACCGTCTTCCCGAATAATGAGCTTAAGTCGACATGAAGTGATTCATCGAAGGAGGGCCATAATGATTCCCACGTCATAGACATGAAACAACAAATATCTCAAGATGATAGGAGTGATTTGGGATTGTAATAGAGGAGGTCATATAAGCAAAGGATGTTTAACAAAATGGACTTCTCTTGAACATATTTGCGACACAACTCCGAAGTGTAGAAACATCTGACTCAAATGGGATCAGAGGTCATGATGACAAAAGATGATCGAATAGGAGGAAAATGGATTTCCCAAACCCGCGAAGGCATAATGACGAATGAAGGATGTCCCCAACTTGACACAAACTGTAGATTAGTGTCATGTTCAAGAGCAATAAGCTGCCCAAAATACACATAAGATGTTCACTTTAAATATTTCCCCCGTTATCACTAACGAGTACCTCTTTATTTTTGATATCCAGCATGAAGAGGATAGCATATATTGAGCATGTAAGCTCATTTTTAAAATGAATCCATCCTAGTAATTTTAACAATCCCTAGGAAGGAGGAAATCGGTCTCATCATGGTGACAAGTCTTTCACCATTTAATATTTAATGAGTCCAACGAAAGGGTAACTCGATAACTTTTCATGTTTAAGGAGTTTGAAAAAAAAACGAAAAGAAAACTACATCATGTCCCTTTTTGTAAATCATCCCTCTTATCCGAAAAGGAAGAAAATAATATTCGAGAGAACCTCTTGACCATGTTCGATCAAGGTATTCTTTTTTCGTAATCGTTAATTTTAGCCCGAAAAAGTGGTAAACGTATATTGAGACCACATCAATTCATTCACTTTAACGAGTTCGAAATGACAAGTACTTGACAATATTTTCATGTTTTGAGAGTTAGAAAAGAGCTTAAAGTTGACTCCTCCTGGAGGAACAAGTGGTATAAAGGGTAGTAACTAGTTCTGGTGATGGTGGAACTGCTCAAAACATGTAAAGGTCAAGAGCCTAGCTAACAAGACCACTCATCGTAGTGGTTCCAAAGGAAAGGGTAAAACAATCAAGTGAGAGTGTATAATTGGCCAATCAGATGGTGACGATGGAATGAGAAAACCAAGGCTCATCTGGTAGAAGAGGCAGATAAAAGGGCAACCATGAGAGGTGTAATGAGAAATGGTTTCATTTTTTACAAGCTTGAAACATAGGAAACTATTCTTGAAATTGGTTTCATTTTTACACAAGCTTGAACCATGAGACAAAATATGCTTGGAATAAGTTTACATGCCCCCATAATGGTGAATCAATTCGAGGTACATGCCCCCTAAGCTTCATCTCATTCACCTAAGTAGACTACTGGTTACTAACAGGTGGATATAATGAAGGTTCAATTATGAGATCAAGTGAAAGACTCTAGTGGTAATTTACGAGATCTAGTCAAAGACTTTGTTAGGTTCCCATAATTTTGGCAGATTGGAAATGACCAAAAAGACAAGGGTAACATCAAACCAATCTTTGGAGTCCTAGGACTTAGCCTTCCTAGACTCAGAGAGGGCTTGTGTAAAGGATTTAACTTATTTGATCTTAGGCTAGTTATAGGGATTAGGGTTTTCTTGTTTGTTTGTTTGGTTGGATAGGTTGTCAAGAAGAATAGGTAGAGTAAGAGAGAATCAATCCATTGGGCTATGGAGTCTGCAAAGGTCTTGAAAAAGTGCAAAAATAGGTTAAGGGTGTTTCATAGGGAAAATTAATAGGTCCAAATGGATCTAAGTAGGTTTAGTGAGAGTGAAATAAACATGGAGTTGTGAATATAGTAGGTTAATGGGAAAAGAAGGATCCTTTAACATACTAAGAACAAGAAAAAGCTTTCAAGATGATTAGCATAGTAAAAACTTGAAGAGAAATGAAGGATTCTTCAACTAAACTGTACTAAGCAGACCTTAAAATCAACATATAAGTAAACTTAGAGAGCAGCTAAGGATTCTCTGAACATTACTTTAAACAATTAGAACTTTTAACATAACCTTTCAGTAAAACTAAAGAGCACTTAAGAATTCTTTAATTAAACTTCAAGGAAGAAAACATAGAGATCAATGGAGACAGACAGAAGTAGGTTGCCAAGAAAGCATATCCTACTCTAAGATTTATGTCTTATGATCAAAGAAACCATAAACATAATGAAAAATGAAGGAAACAAATACAAAGGTGGAATACATCACCATCTAACAAAACTTTACGAATCCTAATAATATGATTAATCCATAGATGTTCAGCCCAAAGCCATCACAAGACACCAAAGCCAATTTCACCAATAAACTCAGAGTCTATATCATATTATGCTCAGCAACCAACCAACATAATACAATGAGGCCTCCATGCTCTATTTATCTTACATTGGAGGGTCAAAACTCTAACTAAGGTTTTAGCAAGTATTAATTACTCTCATTTATGTCCAAAGATAACATACAAGGCCCAAGGCACAAAATATCTAATTCAATAAATGAAAAATAACTCAACCAACTTTGGCAAAAAAAATAATAATATGAGGCTCCTCAATAACTCCAAAATATCTTCGAGTGTGTTTTGTTGACTTTTTTGCAAGGGCGCAGCACAGAGTTCCAAGGGCACAATGCCTGCACCAGAAAAATAGGTCAACTTGCAGCTGAGTTATGAAGACCTTCCCTGTGTCCAAATGAGCTCCATGATAGCTCATTGCAAAGCTTGTTAAGTCTACTTTCCAAAACTTCCCTCATTTTTCTGATTGGAATTAATTTACATGCTCAAAAACTAAATCTCATAATACTGCTCAAGGCACAATGCCAGCTCTGAAAATAGGGCAGAAAGGTGGTTTTTTGGGATGTTTTGGCACTTTTGGAGTACCATTTCTTCTCCAAATAAGCTAAAATTTATTGTGGATGATGTACTTGGACTGATGAACTAAAAAATGCAAACAATTCCTCAAAAGAGTGCCCCAAAAAAGGGCGCAATGCCAGTGGCTCAATGCCCTTGGCCCTCCAAAACAGTGAAAAAGAAAAATGATCAAAAGTTGCCAAAATTTTGAATTTTCCTTGCTTATGGTGTTTGGGATGCCTGTAGGGATGCATCAGCAAGGATTCCAAGGTTTTCTTGTCCTTTTTCCTCCTTAAGGACTTGAATTTTAGCAAGGGCTCTTTTGAGCTTAGCCCTTGCAATTTTGTTCCTTAAGGCATAATGTTTGGCCATATTCTTTCGGAGGTTAAGGTCCCTCTTTGTCTTCTCAAGCTGACCCTCAAGGTGCATGTTTTCCCTCTCTAGCTAAGGTTCCTAATCATATTCTATCTCCATGGCAAGCGGCTCACTTGGAGTGAGCTGCTCTGCCAATGCTGTCTCTTTCTCCTTCTCTTTGGCTAAGGCCTTCTTTAATCCAATTGTTCTTGGCCTCTTCCTAGGAAGTTGCTCTTCTTCTTCTTCAGTGTCATCAGGAGTTCCCAACACCTCTTTTAGCTTTTCCTTTGTCTTTGCAGCCTCTTTCTGAGATTTTATAGCTCTGATCTCATAGATAGCATTATGTGCCTCTAGCTGCTTATTTTCAACCTCATAATAGTGAATCACATTCCTAGCCATACCTAGATTGGCTTGCAAATATTTAATTTGGGCATCTTTGTTTTTGAGCAGTATGTTTGAGATCCTTGCTTCATTTTCATCATCACTGTTAACATGAATGAGTTCACATTCTTGTTCAATTTCATGTTTGTCTTCTTCTCCTTCATCAATGACATTCTCTTTGCCTTTGTCAAGCTGATGCGTTGAAGTAGAAGGCATGGCCTCTTGCATCTTGAGGGCAACAAACACATGCCTATATTTGGTAGGTCAAAGGAATAGGTTCAATATTATTTATCTTAGTGCCATATGTCTTATTTCCACCATTGTTGTCATCTTCACTATCATCATTTCTCTCATGGTCCTTTGACCCAATGTCATCATTAGTGCCAACATCATCATTGTTCTTTGCACTATTTTTGTGAACTTCAGTGCTCTTTGTTTTATCACTGACATCATCTTTACTGATATTAGACCCAATGCCATCATCATCATCCTCATCACTTCTGCTGCTTTTTTCATCATTTTCCTCATCTGATTCACTGACTTGTGCTTCATCAGCATTTGTTTCACTGTTTTTTGTTTCCATGCTTTCTGCACTGCCTTCATCACCACTATGAGCCTCACTATTTTTAGACTCAATGGTGTCTTCTCCACTGCTTGATTTTTCCTTATCCTCACTGCTAGGTGTTTCATTACTATTATCCTTACTGTCATCATGGCTCTTTGTTTCATTGCCATGTTCTTCACTTCCTTTTGCATCCTCACTGCTTTTTGCACTACCTTCTTCATCATTACTGCTTGATTCATCATTGGTTTCTGCTTCATTGGTCTCTGCACCAATGTTACCCTCTTTACTGCTTGATTCTTCCTCATTGATATTTTTCTTGCTGATTTCTTCATGGCTTTCTTCCACACCGCCTTCATCACTGCCATGAGCCTCATTGTTTTCTAAATCATGGGCATCTTCTTCATTGGTTTCTACATCCTCATTGCCTTCTGCACTGCCCTCATTTTCTTCACTGACTTGTGTGCTATCATTATCAATGTTATCAAGGATTTTTGAGCCACTGTCATTATGTTCACTGATATGTGCCTCAGCATTTCCAACATCATCACTGTTTTATGTTTTCATTCTCTCTACCTTATCACTAACCTCTGCCTCTTCCTTTCCTTCTTCAGCACTGCTTGTTTCATCATTACCCTCATTGTATGATGCATTGTGAGAGGGTGAGGAAAGAGGGTTATCCTGAGGTGAAGGAATATGTGTAGATGGTGAAACATGATCAGCAGGATATGATGGAGGAGTATGGACAGGAGGATGAGAAGATGAAGGTATATTTTGCTGAGGATGGTCTTGTGGATTAGTGAAATCCTCATGAGCAATGAAAACCTCCCATGGAATTCCCTTTTGTTGTAATTGATGCATAACAACCATTTTAATAAGGGAGTGGTGAAAGAGGCTTTGCATCTGCTAGGGATAGTCTCTTTTCTGTACAATATAAGACATTTTGTCAATGCTTCTGTAGAGGTAATAGGGTAGGTGTAGCATCATAACCCTAGTGAAGTGCATAAGCAGCCTAATGTGATAGGAGTAAATCCTGGAGAACCATCCTTCACATGTAAAATATTTCATGATAATTCTCATCAAAGGTACATATCTCTCCAACAAATGTGAGAAAGGAAATATGGATTTGCAGTTCTCTTTGTGTCTAGGATTTAGGAAGGGTTCATAGTGTTGAATCCTTAGTTAAACTGAGAGGGTGGGGTGAATCAGTTTAACACATACATAAGCTTTTTAAATTTTTCATCAAACTTATTTACAGCTTAATTTTATAACCGACTTTAACATGTGAACAGTCTTAATACGTTGCGGCAAGTATTAAATTAATGTGACACCAAACTTATTATGAGAGCAACAAACATTAAGCAGATTGGGTAGATCATATCAACACATAGGCAACACACATAGAGACAACATATATAAGTGGAAACCCATAAAGGGAGAAAACCACATCTTATTATTGTTGTGATGTAAAGGCAAGCTCCAACTCCCTCTCACCACTATTTTTCTGCAGGCACCAACCTACAGGAGGCTCCAACCTCAGACAGCTACAACTGACAACTATCAAGCTTCAACTTGATAGGGAAGCTCCAACTTCCTCAATTTATCAAAAGAAAATATTTCTTGATTTACCTTAGATATCAGCTCTATTCTGTAGCATCTCTTTCTGCTCCTCTCTTCCTTATCTTCTCTGCCTCAATTTTCCATACTCTACATTCTCTATCCTCACTCTCTAACCTCCCTATGCATATCAAGATGATATTATTTATAGAGATTTCCTTATGACTGTTTGTATTCCTCAGGGAATTAGAAATGGATAGCCATAACTCTTAGCCTTTTTCCTTCTCATTTCTTTTCTAGCTCACTTAGAAAAATATATCTGTATGTACTAATTTTAACATTACAGTGGGATTTTTGTTCTCTTCCGGAGGCTTGCCAATGCATAACAAACAATATAAACCAATTAAAAAATTTACATTTAATTACAATGAGAACTCCAGCTCAACTCATTCAGCCTCTTGGATCACTGCGTATTTGTCTTTTATGTGATTGTGTCTGTCTTTTTCTTATCTGTATGCCTTTCTGTTCATTGCTGTTGCGTAACCCCTGCATGTATGTAACTGCAATTTTTATATAATGAAAATCAATTCTCGGCATAATAATAATAAGGCGTTTTTTAACATATGCACTGCCGTGTTATATAACTTAAGTAAATTTCGGCGATATAATGATAAAATATAATTTTAATACATAAAATTCCCTTACGAGCCCACTCGCTGAACTTGCTCTATTCTCCGATGTGATGTATCACCTCTCGAATACTTCCGATTGCGATTAATCGCAATCGCAACTTCCATCTATATGTTCCGATGCTCTGCTCCTTCTCTGATGTGATCAATCACTGTTCACTTCGATGTGCCAATGTGATGAATTGCTCAGATGCAATGTAACACTGTTCACTTTGATGTGTCGATGTGATGAATCACTCCGATGCTATGTAACACTGTTCACTTTGATGTGCCGATGCGATGAATTGCTCTGATGCAATGTAACACTGTTCATTTTGATGTGCCGATGCGATGAATCGCTCCGATGCGATGTAACACTGTTCACTTCGATGTGCCGAAACTCAAACAAAATATGAAAATCATTGTTTAAAACATATCAGGTCCAGAACTCAATCGCAATCGCAACTTTTGCTAACATGTTCCGTTGCCAACTTTTCTCCGATGCGATTCGTGACTCGGGTCCCACCTTATAAGACTTTGTTTGTATTAGGCCCGAACAATAGAGCACTTCACATATATGTATATATATACTTTGGCCCCTTGTTTATAAAGCGCTACATATATAAAGCACTGCATATATATGTATACTTTGCCGCTTCAGTATTTATGTATCCTCCAGCTTGGGTTATGATTCTCGGAATTTTGTAGGGGGTCCCACACTATATGTATAATAGTATCCATTAACATAGTATTAAGTCTTTGGCTCAGACTTAAACCCAACACTAATATATATATTTACATAACCTCTCGGGCTCCGTAGTTCATTTAATGTTTCTGCTCCCAGCATAGACTTAGCCATGTTCTTTATTTGAACCTTAGTCTTAATGCTACAAAGGGTTCCGACTCTTTTAATTTCATACACCTGTGCTTATAGAATTCACTCAAGGGTTATATATATTAATGCAACACATATCTCATATGGTGGTTCACGGGTCCCACACCCTACTGTTCACCCTCATCAGTTAAGTATATCCACGACTTCATTATCAAATATATATCAATACCTGAATTAATCCTCGACTTTGGCATAGACCTCGACGCATCAACATTCTATCTATATTAGTCCTTTACTTTGGTATTAAACCTTAGGCATTTCAAAATGTATCAATATGCATCCAACAAAAGTCCACACATGCATTTGCCTATGGTCCCACAACATACGACTTAACATTTGGGTTAAGTTTCAATTAACAATACAAATGTTAATTCGGGCCCACTAATTTACATACCACACACATTTGACGGCTGATAAGATGTCGCTTTGTCTTGGACGATCCAACGATCATCGCCCATTTTCACACAATTTAGATGCACTGACGTTAATTCTTAGAAGTCGCGCAATGAAAATGGTTTTGGAAAACCATCTTAGGACACGTGGCATCCAAAGACATATATTGCGTTCATTTTGGCAATACTGCTTACCACTTCAACCAACGCGCGAACCCACTTGTTTTCAACAACTCTGGTTTCACTGTTCATGTTCGGGGTTCCGCTTATAGTCATGGTTCCACTCCAACAAAAAACTTTGTGCCTTCGTTATATACATATACATATAATCTTTGTTTAAAGGTTTCATTTCTTATTTCTCCAGCACTTTAATATATGAACCCTGTTTCAATGTTATGTTAATACAATGCTACCATAAGGTTTAACACTCGATTGCATTAGGTTTTTATTGCAAAACGCTTGGTTCCATTACCCTCAGGGTTTCGTCTCTGCTTGATCATTTCACTGTTTGTTAACGGCTCTTCCTTTGTATTCTCTGTCTCTGCCTCTGCTACTCGACCGTTTCATCTTTGCCTCTGTATTCTCTATCTCTACCTCTGCTGCTTTGCCTCCTCTGGTTCTGCTTCCTTTCTCTGTCTCTGCGTCCTCTACTGTTCAACTGTTTCTATGTTGTCTTCTTTGCGCTGCTTTGCTTATCTTTTTGCTTCCCTGTCTCTGTAAATAAACTCTCCCTCTATTATTCTCATGCTCCCTGTAAATGTTACTGTACCACTCACCAAAGACCTGTTGTCTTCTCCTTTTCTTCTGCTGCTGTCCTTTGCCATCAATGACAACACTTCTAACAGTCTCCCCCTTTGGCATTGATGGAAATACGCTTCCTCTGCTTGCCTTTTAGGAATCTTTTTTTTTGTTGCTTGCTCTTCCTGCCCTTTTGACATCAATGGAAAGGGGTTGCTCATTTCCATGTTGCTTTTAAATCTTTTCCATGTTGCTCTGATCTTAAGGACCTGTTTCTTGCTTTCCTTGCTAACTGATCTCCCCCTGGAATTATATTTTTGTTTCTGTTCTCCCCCTGAAATGAAGCTTTCTTTTTCTTTTAGAGAGTAGTATCTGAAGACACTACCCCTAGTTTGTTTCTCAAATACTCAAATGGTTATCTAGCAAGGGGTTTGGTAAATATATCTGCTGTTTGTTCTTTTGTTGACACAGATTCCAGCTTCACTACCTTCTGTGCTACTTGATCTCTTAGAAAATGATACTTGATTGGAATATGTTTAGTTTTTGAATGAAGCACATGATTTTTTGATATGCTTATAGCACTTGTATTATCACATTTTATAGAGATAGGTTCATCAATGCTTACCTTCATGTCTTGGAGGGTTTGCTTGATCCACATGACTTGTGTGCAACAAGCTGCTGCTGCTATGTATTTTGCTTCAGCTGTGGATAGAGAAATAGATGTTTGTTTCTTGCTTAGCCAAGCCACCAGACTTTCTCCTAGATAGAATGCACCTCCACTTGTGCTTTTCCTGTCATCCACACAGTTGGCCCAATCTGCATTTGTATATGCTGTCAATGTGAAGCTCTTGTCTTTTGGATACCATAGCCCATATTGTACAGTTCCTTGTAGATATCTAAATATTCTTTTAAATACTAGAAGGTGATTTTGTTTTGGTGTTGCCTGATATCTTGCCACAAGTCCTACTGCCAACATGATGTATGGTCTTGATGCTGTTAGGTACAACAGACTTCCTATCATGGATCTATAGAGTCTTTGATCTATATCAGTAGATCCATCATCAACACATAGCTTGCATCCGGTGATCATGGGAGATGACACAGGTTTGCAGTCTTCCATTTTTAACTTTTTCAACATCTCCTTTAAGCATTTTTCCTATGAGATGAATGTACCTGTGTTCTTTTGTTTAATTTGAAGTCCTAAGTAGAAGGTGAGCTCTCCAATCATAGACATCTCAAACTCTGATTTCATCTCTTCAGCAAATTCTTTTGCTAGCTCATCTTTGTTGCTTCCAAACATAATGTCATCAACATATACTACAACAATCAGGATTTCATTTCCATGGGATTTTATGTATAGATTTTTGTCTACTCCTCCTCTCTTAAAGCCTTGTTTTTTCAAGTACTTATCTAGCCTTGAGTACTGTTTGTGCTCAACCTAGTGTTCCTAAACTGAGTTCATTAATTATCAACCAGGGTTGGTAAACTGTTGAAGTGTGGTGCACTATATGTACCTAGGTATTTGTTTCTCACTACGTTGTGTTTAGTTTTTTATGATGTTTTTGGTTTTATGGTTTTATGTTGAAAAGGGAAAGAACTAAGTGCTGGTGAAAAGAAGCTATTGGTTGTGTTAAAATAGAACAAAGCCTAAACTATGGATGGAAAAAAACAAATGCAAAGCTTGATAATGACTTCATTGCAAGGAAATAAATCACAACATGAGCTTGAAATTATCCAATTCATTCATTAAAGATGTGTTGGAAGAGCTTGAGAAATGGACAAGTTAAGTGTAAATGAAGTTCTCCTAAATAAGAAATCAACTTACAATGTTACAACATCTCATCCATGGTTAAAGGTTTATTGGAACATATCTGGAAAAGAAAATTTGCAGCACAATAAGATTTCTACTCTGAACTAACTTCTAATTTTGTTCTGCAACTCAATTTAGCACCACTAGGCCTCACTCAAAAGTTATAAATTTCTTTTTTAGAATAGTCTTTAAGAAAGGCTTATTTGTGAAATGGTAAAAAGGTTGCAAAATACTCCAGGCCTTAGACTGATATTAGCTTCTATCCAGATGATTATGTATTAATATGAGGTTGGAACAAAAGAAGTTCTGTAAATAATGAAGACCGTGGTATCTAAATTTAACAACTAATACAATTTAAAATGCAATGGATAACAACTAAACTGGAATGATAATACAATGAGCTAAGTCTAAACTAGAGTGCCATTATCAAACTTGAAATGTAGTGACAGAGCTGAACTAAATGCAATCAACCTCCGGAGTGCTGTAACTAAATTAACATGCAACTAGTCTATGGAATTCTACAACCCATCTCGTTCAATAGGAATGATATTTTGGAAGAGTTTGTAAAACAAGTCTGGCTGTATTATTCAATGCAATTGAATATAAACATAAGATTGAAAGAAAATACAACTAGAATCTAAGACACCACAGCTGTTTCTTATTCATTGTTAATGATATTTTGGAAGATTTTGTAAGAGTAAGACCGGCTGTGACACTTAGTGTAAACAAGCATAAATCATAAAATTCGAAAGGAAATTCAACTAAAACCTACAATACCACAGCTATGCCTTATCAATCGTGATGATATTTTGGAAGAGTTTATAAGAGTAAGTCTAGCTGTGATAATTAATGTAAACGAGTATGAACATAAACTTCAGAAACTTGCCTAAGCTAGAAATGAAAACGAGACTAAAATACTTATCTAATTCGTATAAACAAGGCTGCTCAGGTAGCAGGGGCCCTCTACCGCTGGAGTAGCACGAAATCTACTTCAGTATTGACTCAACGCTTTCAAGGAACTGATGCTTCTTTCATTAAAGAGAAATTACTTCAAAAATAGAGTGTTTTTGGACTTCTGAAATCTAGCAATCAACCACAAAATCTAACCTTGTCTCTCGGTTTCCCGAGCTATATTTATAACAAAATTACATAACTGTCTTGGAGATAACATAGGGATAATTGTGTTTCCAAATTAAAATCGAACTAGAACTCTGATGGTGGTTTCATAATATGATTAAGGACATCTGGACTGTCCTTGTCCCATTAGGAGTCTATCTCCTAGTTTGAGTTCCCACGTGCATAACCACCTACAAAATTCTGTTCAAAATTCGTGGAGAGAAAAAAATGATGAGGGCATGATGTGGAATACACCCATATGTTTTTTTCTCTGAGATGACACCTAGAACCTGCGTAGACATGAAGACAGTTGCAGAATCGGCCACTAGCTACAAAATGTCTACATTCTGCAGCTAGATCTAGTTCAAAAAGTACTACAATGACAAAATCATAAAAACATAGCAATTTAGTCATGATATATATTCTTAAAGCAATTTTAACTAATTCTATTGATCATTTGAGCCTGTGATCAATAATGGACAAAGGAAATGGAGTGGAATGTGGTGGAAGAAAGAACATCTTTGGAGCTCAACAAGTACCAAGCACGATGAGCTTATTTTAGTCCATATAGAGCCTTCTTTAGTCTGCACACATAGTCTTCTTTGTTTGTTAATGAGAAACCTTCTGGTTGTTCCATGTAGACTTCTTCCTCTATATCTCCATTTGGAAATTCAGATTTCACATCCATTTGATATACTTTGAAGTCTTGGTAGAATGCAAAGGCTAGAAACATTTTGATAGCTTCCATTATGGCTACAGGGGAAAATGTTTCATCGTAATCAAGTCCTTCGATTTATGAATATCCTTTGCAGACAAGTCTGTCTTTATTCCTAATTACCTATCCTTGCTCATTCATTTTATTTTTGAATACCCATTTTGAGCCTATAACATTTTTCTCAGTGGGTCTAGGAACTAATTCCCAGGTATTATTCTTCTCAATTTGGTCCAATTCTTCATTCATAGCATTCACCCAATACTTGTCCTTGTTGGCTTCTTCAAACTTCTTTGGCTCTATTTGTGATAACATGGCTATGTATACCTCCTCTGTCTGTTCAGTTAGTTGCCTTCTTGTCTGGACCCCTACTCTCTTGTCACCAATGATCTGATCTTATGGATGGTTCTTTTGAGTGTATCTTGAGGGTGCTTTCGAGCTCAGTTCATCATCTTCTGTTGTCGTTCTTGTTTCATCATCATCTTGGCTTCCTTGTGGGATGAGTCATTTGCATCTCATGAGAACTTGGGAGGAGAATGTCATGGAGGGATGGATTCCGAGACACTTGGCTTGTGAGCGAAGATTATCACATGGAGGTGTCACCAATGGAGGAGGAGGAGAGTTGTAGCACTTACATTTTCAGTTGCTTGAGGACAAGCAAAATTTGGGAGGTGAGGACTATAATATTCCCAATTAGCCATGAGCTAGTTGGAATATTAAATTTTGTTTTTGCTTTCTTGTTTAATGAATAAGAGGACATGGAGATCCATAAATCTTCATAATATGAATAAAATCAACGCCAATGTGAAATGAGGACATATTGGTAGCTTAATTGAGCACTCTTAGGTGTGAAAAGGGGCTCAAACACATAGACTGGGTCAACCTTGAGAAAATCAACAATGTTGTGATGGAGGAGTGGCATTCATTATGGGACAACGCAGTTTTAGATTGAGACTCTTTGCATGGATTTAGTGTCATAAATGAATGGAGCTTAGGGTTAGGAAGTTCTTCACTTATATAAGGAAGAGGATGGCAGCCATATTTCATTATGTATGTTGATATATGTTTATGTTTGATATATGGTCTATTTAGACATGTAGCTTTTTTCAACTCTTTAGTTAAAATTGCAGTGCTGTTTAGCACAAGGTGTTCCTAAGTGGGAATCCCACCTCTTTCCTTGATAAGCCTCTAGGAAGAGATTTTTACTACATTTCCACATTCAAGCATTAGGCCAATCTTTAGTCTTGTGGTACAATGTAGTTTCTGTTGAGAGATGTGCTAAGTTGTAGGTTGCAGCAGTGGAGACTAGATATGTGTGTTTTCTGATCTTTTTTTCAGTGGAGGAAGGTTTCCTTCCATTTGGAGGTTGGTGAGGAAGGTCCTTGAGCCTTATTGTAGCATTTGGCATCATCCCACTTATTTATTTTCCCCTATAGTGCATTTTTTCTGTTGGACTATGTAATTTTGAGTGAGGAGTTGCAGGGTGGTTTCAGTACACCATTTGGGGAGGAGGTTTTCTATATAAGGGACCAACCTTTCATCTAGGGAGCGTATTGGAGGAGGTTACATTATTTGGCATATCATATCAGCCACACCTTTCCATTTTATATGTTGTAGTGAATCTTCATCCCTAGGGCTTTGTTTCCCATCTTGTATATTGGTGTGTTTCTGAAAACCCTTTTTCGGTCCTTCTTTGGAGGTTGTATAGAGCCTATATCAATAATTTTTGTATCTATTGAGGCATACATCAGCCCATGATCTTTGTATGTTCATTTTCTATAGTAGTGCACTTTATGACTGCGTTGTAGCAGTCTTCTGACATTTTTGATATAGTAGCAACACCTCTTATTAAGGGATTTCTTCATTGGAGGCTTGTTATATCTTGTTGTATGTTTGGTGGCCCATTATTTTATGCATATTTGTTGTTGTTATTATGAATGGAAGGCATCCATATTGGCCTCTTTTTTTGATCTAATGTTTACACTGCTATTTCCATGGTTTTGCACTATAATCCTACTTTTCCCATTTCAGAATATTACGATGGTATCGGAGCATAATCTTGGCTCAGCCTGTGCATCTTGAAAAGTCAATATGTCATCAAAATAAGTATATCCTAGAGAGAAGAGGTATCTCAGAAGAAGAAACTAGAACTTTGAATATACAGATGATAAATAAGACAAGGGTAAAACCCCCTTATTAGGAGAAGATGAAGAGGAGTTTCCTAAGATCCTTCTTAGAATTATGCAAGATATTTCTAGAGAAATAAAGGAGATGTGGATGGATATATACAAGGAATACCATAAATGCTTTCTTCATGGTGAAGGCTCTGGCATTTCTCATCACTGGAGTGATCAACCAATGAAGCAGCGACAAGTTTCCCAATTCTATATAGTGCTTACATTCTTAGCAGTGGGGAATGAAGGGTTTCAAGAACAAGAAACTATTGAAGACTATTTCATGGAGTATGAGTATCAATCCCAGATATTCAAATATCACTTGAGTTTTGAATAATTATTTTAGATAAAGTACAATAGGAGACCCAGGCATGACAATAGAGGTGGAGGATTCATTCAGAATCATGATCTACACCAAACTATGGGCAAGTTTTTCTTAGCCAACTTTGATGGCTCATATAAATGCACTGCCAAATCATGGGTAGAGAAGCTTGACATCTACTTCCAGCTAAAAAAAGTACCATAGATGGAGGCCATTAAGATAGCAGTGTTGCACTTTGAGGGTGAATCACATGATTGGTGGTTCCATGGCTTGTCTACATTGTCTCATGCCAATGTGACTGCATATTCAGAGTTCACGAGGAGGTTGGTGGAGAGGATTGATAGAAGAGATCCCGAGGCACCATTCACGGGGCTGGCAAAGCTCAAAAAATCAAGTAATCTAGAAACTTACATTTCTATGTTTGTAAAAATTTCTGTTATGGTTCTTGATTTATCTGCAGCAAGAAGGGTCTATATGTTCATTGATGGGTTAGAAAAACCTCTTCATGGGTTGGTTAATTCTACCACGCCCACTACCCTTTAAGATGCCATTTAAAGGGCCAAAGATCAACAAAATGCCTTTCCAAAAGCAAAGGCAACATTTCAGCAAAAGCCCTCTTTTCCATCAAAAGGAAAAGAAGAGAAGGTTACTTTCTCAAAAGAGAGCCAAAATAAAACACGTCTTAGTTATGATGTGTGAAGATACTTGAGGAGGAGGAACCTTTGCTTCACATGCCAAGAATCATGGGCACCTGAACATAGATGTGCAGTAGGAAGGGCACACTATATAGAGGTCTTCTCAGATGATGATGAGGAATAAGAAGAAGAACCAAAGAGGGGTCACGACAATGGAATAGAAAGAGATGATCCACCACCACTAGGAGTTGAGGATGGAGCAATTGATCCAATTAGAGGGACTCTTGCATCAATGACAGTGGTACCCAATTATCAAGAAGCTTCCACACAAAAAACATAGTTGGATTTGCGTAGTGGAAGAAAGGACATGGTAGTCCCATATATTATGCATATGAGGTTGACCCATGAGACATCTCTATTTTATGGCAAACCACCTGAGAGGCCACCTGATCCGGAGTTGGTGAGAGATGTATCACAATATGTTGCATCATTTATGGATCCAGGAGGAGTGGGAACATTGGAAGATTATGATATAGTGCAAAGATTCCTTGGTAGACCCAAGGAGGAGGGAGACATTCTCCCACTATCATCATTACCCACTCTCATATCTCATCTTGCACTGAGAGAGGATGATACAAGATTGGAGGATGGAACTATCATGTTGCAAGGAGACTATTCCTTGGCTTTAGAGGCTCAAAAGATGTTCTCACTTGGGGAGAAGTCTTCCACATATATAAGATGGTGGCCACTCATGCATGCTTTCGCCAAACTCTGGAAGTTTTGGATAGGTGATAGCTTCCCATGGAAGACTAACCTCCAAAAACTACAACCTTTACCTGAGCATGAACAGCTACAAGAAGAGAAACAAAGAAGGGATATGTAATATTCCCAATTTTCCATGAGCTAGTTGGAATATTAATTTTTTTTTTTGCTGCTTTGTTTTGTGAATAAGAGGACAATGGAGGTCCATAATTCTCCTTAATAAAGAATAAATCAATGCCAATGTGAAAAAGATAGATATTGGAAGCTTAATTGAGCACCCTTATGTGTGGAAAGGGGCTGGAACACCTTGACTGGGTCAAATTTGACCAAATCAATAGCGTTGTCATGGAGGAGTGGTCACCAATGAAAGGTAGCACAGTTTTAGATGGAGATGCTTTGCATGGAAGTAGTGCTATTATTCAATGGGGCTTAGAGTTTACAAGCTCATACCTTATAAAAGGAAGAGGATGGTAGGAATATTCATTATGTTTGTTGATATATGATATTTTTGAATATATGGTTTGTTTAGAAATATATATTTCTCTTGCCGTTTAGCTGAGATTGAGTGTTGTTTAGCATTGGGTGTTCCTGATTGGGAATCCCACCTCTTCCATTGAGAAGCTCTTGGAGGAGTCTTGTACTACATTGTCCACTATCAAACTTAAGGCCAAGCTTCATCATTCATTTACAGTGCAGATCCCATTGAGGGTTGAGTTGTTTTGCAGGTTGTAGTAGTGGAGACTAAATCTGGGTCATTTCATTGCTCATTTTCAGTGGATACGGCTTCCTTTCCATTTGGGAGGACAGTAAGGAAGGCCCTTGTGCATAGTTTCAGATCTTGGCATCAGGAAAACTATTTATTTATTCCCACAACGTAGTTTAATTCCAGATCTACGTTATTTCTGTAGGAAGAGTTTCAGGGTGGTTTGGCACACCATTTGAAGAGTTGGTTTTCTATTGAAAGGGATCTACCTTTCATTTAGAGGTTCTATTGGAGGAGGATATTCTATTGATCATATCAGATCAGCCACACTTTCCAGATCTGTATGTTGTAGTGGATATTCAGCCCTAGGGCCTAGATCCCATCTTGTATATGGTGCTTTGCTGAAAACCCTTAAGGGATTCCTCAAAGGAGGTTGTATAGTGCTCAAATATATAGTAGATCTATCTTTTGAGGCACATATTAGCCTTAGATATGTTGTATAGCCATTTTCTGTAGCAGTGCCATTAAAACAACGCTGTAGTAGTCTTCCAGTCTTTATATCTAGTAGCAACACCTCTTTTTGAGGGATTTTTTCCATTGGAGGCTTGTTCTTTCTTATTGTACATCTTATGTCCCATTATTTATGTATATATTTTATGTTGTTATAACATATGAAAGGTCTCCATCTTGGTCTCCTGACTTAATATGATGCTTTACACTATTGTTCCGACATTTTTCACTATATTCATGTTTTTCCCATTTGGGAATATTACAGTGCTATCAGAGCATAATATTGGCACAACTTGTGCATATTGAAAAGAAAATATGTCATCTAAGGAAGGAGATCATATTACTGATAGAGAGAAGAGGTATCAAAGAACAAGACATCAGAAGTTTGATTATACAAATGACAAAGAAGACAAGGGTAAAACCCCTTTATCTAGAGTAGAAGAAGAAGATAAGGATTTCCCCATGATCCTTCTTACAGCCATGCAAGACATTGATAGAGAAATAAAGGATATGAGGATTGATATATACAAGGAATCCCATAAACGATTTCATCATGGTGAAGGCTTTGAAATTTCTCATCACTGGAGTGATCAACCAGTGTAACAACAACAAGTTTCCCAATGCTCTACAATGCCTACATTCTTAGCTGTGGGAAATGAAGAGTTTCAAGAGAAAGAATCCCTTGAAGACTGTTTTATGGAGTGTGAGTCTCAAACTCAGAGATTCAAGGACAACTTGAATTTTCAATAATTTTGTTAAATCAAGGACAATAGGAGACCTAGGCATCACAATAGAAGTGGTGGATTCATTCAGTATCATGATCTACACCTCACGATGGGCAGATTTTTCTTACCCAACTTTGGTGGGTCATCTAAATGCACTGCCAAATCATGGGAAGAGAAGCTTGACATCTACTTCTAGTTGAAAAAAGTTCCAGAAATGGAGGCAATTAAGATAGCAGTGCTGCACCTTGAGGGTGAAGCACATGATTGGTGGTTCCATGGCTTGTCTACATGGGGTCATGCCAATGTGACTGCATATTCAAAGTTCACAAGGAGGCTGGTGGAGAGGTTTTATAGAAGAGATACTAAAGCACCATTCATGGGGCTTGCAAAGCTAAAACAATCAAGTAATCCTAAAACTTACATTTCTGAATTTTTAAGACTTTCCGTTATGGTTCCTGATTTATCTACAGCAAGGAGGGTCTATATGTTCATTGATGGGTTACATGAACCTCGTCATGGGTTGGTTAAGTCTACCAAGCCCACTACCCTTCAAGATGCCATTGAAAGGGCTAGAGATCTTCAAGATGCCTTGTCAAATGCAAAGGCAACATTTCAGCATAAGGCATCTTTTCCATCGAAGGGAAAAGATGACAAGGCTCCTTTTTCAAAGGAGAGCCAAAATAAAAAACCTCTTGAGGATGATGTCTAAAGAGATTTGAGGAGGAGGAAGCTTTTCTTCACATGCTAAGAATCTTGGGCACTTAGACATAGATGTGCAGTAGGAAAGGCACACTACATAGAGGTCTTCTCAGATGATGATGAGGAATAAGAAGATGAACCAAGAAGAGGTCATAGCGCTAACATAGCCGGAGATGAACCAACACCATCAAGAGATGGGAATGGGGAATTTTCTCCAATTGGAGGGGATCTTGAATTAATGAGAGGAGTACCTAAGTAATTGACCTTGAGGGTCCAATATTCCATCTTAGATCAGAGGGTTTCTGTTTTTGTTGAGAGTGGGGCTACCCACAATTTTATTGATGCCCAACTTGTGCAAAGGAGGACAATACCCATTGATGCTTTTGAGGGATTTTCTGTTTTGGTCCAAGGAGATAGAACTACGCAATGCATGCATTATGTTCCATCCTTATTAGTCACCATGGGAACATATACATTGACTGATAAATTCTTTGTGGTTAACATACCTGACACCAATGTGATATTGGGTGTGCAATGGCTGATTACTTTGGGGAAATTCACCACTTATTGGGAGACTTTGCAGATGCAATGGGTGGATAGAAAGAGTGGAAAAGCTCAAATTATTAAAGGCATGCACACATATACTTCACATACAAATTCTACATAGAAAACAGAGATGGATTAGTGTAGTAGAAGAAAGGAGCTAACAATACCATATATTATGCTTATGAGATTGCTTCATGGGACATTATTATTTTGTGGCAAACCACATGGGAGGCCACTTGATTCAGATTTGGTGAGATATGTCTCACAACATGATGCTCCAAGCATAGATCTAGGAGGGATGGGAGCATTAGAAGGCCAAGATATAGTACTGAGAGTCTTGGGTAGACTGAAGGAGGAGGGAGACATTCTCCCAACATAATCATTACCCACTCTCATTTCAGATTCTGCATTGTGTGAGGAGAAGCATGGGAGGAATAGTAAACTTCCAACATATAACTTTGGAATGTGAGATGTCAAGGAGGAGAAAAAACATATGACATATGTTCTTTGTGATATATCATTAGTGCTATCACTATGGAAGATTGATCCGTAATGGAAATCCCAACTGTTGGTGGATTATTCCAAGGATCTTTTCACATGCGTGATACTTGATGACCAGCTAGATGAAGAGGGTTATTCAGTCCAAGAAGAATTCATATCCTATCATGGTAGGATATTCTTATTTAGAGCCTCCAAGCTCAAGGAGAAGTTGCTACAAAGGGCCTATGAAGAGTTCTTTTTCAGCCATACTTATTCCATGAGGGCCTACAACACTATCATGGAAAGATACACTTGGGAAGGCTTTGAAGAGGTACTATATCAGAATTTTGAAAGATGCATGAACCATGTGGAGTTGGAAGAGAGACATGACTCAATGAAGGAGTTATTACAGCCACCTCTTTCCTCTTTTGGAATGAGAGGGGATATATCTATGAACCACTCCATTTGTATGAGGAGAAATTTTGGTAAAGAAATGCTTATGTACATAATGTTTCATTTTATGATTATTTGCATTCCTTTACCATGTATATGCAGGCCATAGCTCCAAGAAGGAGCATTATTCCATACAAACTTCATGGCCAACTTTGGGCCATAAACATTTCTGAACATGGCCACTCCCTTGTATGACATAGGGAGATTTTGTATCATTGTGGGTGCACTCCAAAAGCACCAAACATATCTCACACTTTCAGCCATGGTGCGAAGACTTGTGCAGAAATTAAGTGGTGGGGAAACCACTTAACATACCATTATTTGAGGTAGTCATGAGATTTACTGCGCTAGTTCCACATGTGGGCCTATGACCGACCTCCATTTGTACAAATTTTTGTTTGCATGTACTTAGTTTTGATCCTATACATTGATGATGTACTTATTCTTTTTATGGGAGTGTTTGGAGGGACGATGGGAGAAATGTATGTTTCCTATGGAAGAGAAATTCTCCATGTTCACTATGCTACATGTTTCAGGGAGAACATTAGGAAAAACATATTTTTTTCATTGGAACTATTGTCTCCTTGTGGGATGAATTACTTGAATCTCATAAGAACTTTGGAGGAACATTTCATGGAGGGATGGATTGGTAGACACTTAGCTTATGAGGGGAGATTATCACATGTTGGTGTCACCGATGGTGGAGGAGAAGATTTGCAGCACTGATCTTGTCAGTTTCTCTAGGACAAGCAACATTTGGGAAGGGAGGCTGTAATATTCCCAATTAGCTATGAGCTAGTTAGAATATTAATTTTTGTTTTGTTTCTTTGTTTTATGAATAAGAGGACAATGAAGGTGCATAATTCTCCTTAATAATGAATAAATCAATGCCAATGTAAAAGAGGCAGATCTTGGTAGCTTACTTGAGCACCCTTAGGTGTGGAAAGGGGTTGGAACACCTTGACTGGGTCAACTTTGACCAAATCAACAACGTTGTCATGGAGGAGTGGTCATCAATGAAAGCTAGCACAGTTTTAGATGGAGATGCTTTGCATGGAACTAGTGCTATTTTTGGATGGGGCTTAGGGTTTGCAAGCTCATATGTTATAAAAGGAAGAGTATGGCGGCCATATTCATTATGTATGTTGATATATGATATTTCTGAATATATGGTCTATTTAGACATATATCTTTCTCTTTCTATTTAGCTAAGATTGAGTGTTGTTTAGCACTGGGTGTTCTTGATCGAGAATCCAATATCTTCCATTGAGAAGATATTGGAGGAGTCTTGTACTACATTTTCCACTATCAGGATTAAGGCCAAGCTTCATCTTTCATCTACAGTTTAGATCATGTTGAGGGTTGAGTTGTTTTGCAGGTTGCAGCAGTGGAGACTAGATCTGGGTCATTTCATTGCTCATTTTTAGTGGAGAAGGCTTCCTTTCCATAGGGAGGACAATAAGGAAGGCCCTTGTGCATATATTCAGATCTTGGCATCAGGCCAAATATTTATTTATCCCTACAACGTAGTTTAGTTCCATATTTGTGTTATTTCTGTAGGAGTTGCAGGGTGGTTTGGCACACCATTTGGAGAGCTGGTTTTCTAGTGAAAGGGATTTTCCTTTAATTCAGAGGATATATTGGAGGAGGCTATTCTATTGATCATATCATATCAGCCAGAATTTCTAGATCTATATGTTGCAATGGATCTTCATCCCTAGGGCCTAGATCCCCATCTTGTATATGGTGTTTTGCTGAAAACCCTTAAGGGGTTCCTCAAAGGAGGTTGTATAGTGCTCAGATATATAGTAGCAGCACCTCTTTTTGAGGGATTTTGTCCATTGGAGGCTTGTTATTTCTTATTGTACATCTTATGGCCCATTATTTATGTATATTTTTCTGCTGTTATAACATATGAAAGGTCTTCATATTGGCCTCCTGATTTAATATGATGATTTACACTACTGTTCCATCATTTTGCACTATATTCATTTTTTTCCCATTTGGGAATATTACAGTGGTATCAGAGCATAATCTCGGCATAGCCTGTGCACATTGAAAAGCCAATATGTCATCCAATGAAGGAGATCATCTTACTAATAGAGAGAACATGTATCAAAGAAGAAGACACCGGAATTTTGATTATACAAATGACAATGAAGACAAGGGTAAAACCCCTTTATCTGGAGGAGAAGATGAAGAGAAGGATTTCCGTAAGATACTTCTTAGAGACATGCAATACATTGATAGAGAAATAAAGGATATGAGGATTGATAGATAGAAGGAATTCCCTAAAGGATTTCATCATGGTGAAGGCTCCGACATTTCTCATCACTGGAGTGATCAACCAGTGCAACAACAAGAATTTTCCCAACGCTCTACAATTCCTACATTCTTAGCTGTGGGAAATGAAGGGTTTTAAGAGCAAGAATCCCTTGAAGACTATTTTATGGAGTATGAGTCTCAAACTCATAGATTCAAGGACAACTTGAGTTTTCAAGAATTTTTTCAAATCAAGGACAATAGGAGACCCAGGCATCACAATAGAAGTGGTGGATTCATTCAGTATCATGATCTACACCTCACGATGGGCAGATTTTTCTTACCCAACTTTGGTGGTTCATCTAAATGCATTGCCAAATCATGGGTAGAGAAGCTTGACATCTACTTCTAGTCGAACAAAGTTCCAGAAATGGAGGCCATTAAGATAGCAGCGCTACACCTTGAGGGTGAAGCATATGATTGGTGGTTGCATGGCTTGTCTACATGGGGTCATGCCAATGTGAATTCATATTCAGAGTTCACAAGCAGGCTGGTGGAGAGGTCTGATAGAAGAGATATTGAAGCACCATTCATGGGGCTTGTAAAGCTAAAACAATCAGGTAATCCTAAAACTTACATTTCTGAATTTTTAAGACTTTCCGATATGGTTCCTGATTTATCTACAGCAAGGAGGGTCTATATGTTCATTGTTGGCTTAAATGAACCTCTTCATGGGTTGGTCAATTCTACCAAGCCCACTAACCTTCAAGATGCCATTGAAAGGGCTAGAGATCTTCAAGATGCCTTGCCAAATGCAAAGGAAACATTTCAGCATAAGGCATCTTTCCATCAAAGGGAAAAGATGAGAAGGCTCCTATTTCAAAGGAGAGCCAAAATGAAAAACCTCTTGAGGATGATGTCTGAAGAGATTTGAGGAGGAGGAAGGTTTTCTTCACATGCCAAGAATCTTAGACACCTAGACATATATGTGCATCAGTAAAGGCACCTAGACTGCTGTCGTTTTTCATATTCCTGCATATCCAGCTACTTCAAACCCTAGGGTTTCTCTTCAGCTGTTTATTTTTCCTATTTTTATGTTGTTTTTCTCACATAAAACCCTAAAACATTAAATTTTTTAACTTCCGTGTGTTTCTGGTCTTTATTGTTATGTAGCGACACCAATGAATCGAGACAAAGAATTTTTTCCTCTTGGGTAACCGTCGTTTATTGGGTCCAACGGGGGTCGCACTTTTGGCGCATAGCTCGCAAACTCGGACCTGGTGTCGCACTCTCGTCTTTGCTCGCGATCTCGCACCGAAACCGGTGTCGAACTCCGTGGACCCGCTAGTTTTTCAGTGATTTTTCTGCAATTTTTCTGGGTTTTGCTGAAGCTTCTGTCAGGGTCTTCCAGCCTCTGTCTCAGCCCGCTTTGACCAAGTTCTGATCTGTTTTTACTCATCTAAGTGGGAACCTATCCCCCTAGGGCTTTAGTACCCTCCACTTTTTGTGGAGGAGTTTTAGCTGTTTCAGCCGTCTGTTTTTTCAGAGTTTCAACCTTCATTTTTCCAGATCTGTTACCTCCTTTTCAGATCCCTTGTAATCAGCTCTTCTACCTCTCAAATCACCTCCTAAAGATTTGTTTGGATCTAATTTTAGGGACTCCTCCTTGCCCCTTCCGCTTTTTGCTGATTTCCTCCCTTTTTCCAGCCACCTTGCCTCTGTCTCTTGGCTATGATCTGCACCTCTTTTCAGCAACTTTATCCTTTAGATCCCTGTCCCTCTTGACCCTAAATCTATTGGCCTCTTTTTAAGTGTGTTTTGACTAGATTTTTTCCCTCTTTTAGAGTAGTTTTGAGAGACCCACCTTTTTGGGTTAGATTGATGCATGGTTAGCTGTTAAATGTTCTGTTATTTCAGCATTATATACTGTTCTCTGCAGATTTCTTTTCAGTTACGCAGCACACTTTTTCTTGCTCTCAAAACGAAAATGGTTTAAAAATTAAAATTAACGCACACCACACACTGACCCTAAGTGAAGAAGCGCCTGGTTAACACCGCCTGGCAAAGACTCTAAAATCAATTGCTGGTTGCACCCCGTTCGCCTGACCTCACTTGATTCTCGTCTCTTCGCTCGCGTGCTTGTTTCTTTCTTTTCCCGTCATCATTGCGCCCCCAAGGCGCCTTTCCCGCACTTTGGTTTTCACCTTAGTTTTGGCCGATCGACTCGCTCCCGCCCCGTCGTCGTCGAGCCAGTCTCTCCTCCGAGTCCGTGCTCCGACCTCTTCGACACGAAGTCTTCCTTCCCGTTTCCTCCTCACCTTCATTATGTCTGGTCCAGGGCCTAATGCTAGCGGTTCTCCCGGCCCTAATGCCGGCAATACTACTAGTGGAACCGCCACAGGAACCACCCCGGCCACCCCTGTGCTGCCGTACATTGCAGGCCTCAGCCTCCCCGATTTCAATCAGTTGATCAATGACCCTATCCGCCAAAATTATAATTGGCCTACTATGCCAACCAAGCTCCCCTCCGACATCCCTAAGTTCGAAGGCCTTGCTGGAGAGATCCAACCAATCATGTACGATCTTTCCACATGTGGTGTTCCTCCAATTCCATTACCGATGACTCCATCCGTCTTCGTTTGTTCCAACGCACGCTTACCGGCAAAGCTTCTAAATGGTATGTTGAACAAGCCACCTCTTCCCATACCACCTTTGCGACCTTTTGTTTGAAGCCTTTTTTGTTTTATTTCACTTTCTCTCTCCGATACGATACTGGCACGTGAGCTCTTGACTTTTCAAGTAATCCTTTCACGACCCACCTTTTTCGCCTATGTCCGTAGGAATGGCGACTTAAGACCGAGCTTATGTCGAGCTCCTCCTTCGAAGATTGGGGTTTACATGGACCTGTTCTTCAGCACTTTCAGTTCCCACTTCCAGAAGATGTCACCTCCCATTTTCCTCAAACCGAAGAAGCCGCCCTCCAAATAGCCTTACAATATGATCTGATCTATGCTCAATCTGGTTATGTTTATACCGTTCTTCCTGACCTCCCCAGGCCCGACGGCGCTAACGCCCCGGGGGAATCTCATTCCGCCGACGGTATTGTTGGAGCCCTTTCCCATCCGTATGCTCAACCTCCTGTGGGCTATGGTCTCCCTCGGGGAGGGGCCAGCACCTCTAGCACTCTTCCCCCTCTCGGTAGCATGTATCCAAGATACGGCATGCCTCCTCCTTTTGCCCAACCTCCTGCTTACCTCAATGTTACTCAACCTAACCATTACCTTTATCCGCAGCCTGGTGCGCTAGCTCCTCCAGCATATGCACTTCCATCTCCCTTGCCTCCTCCAAACCCGCAACAGCACTTACAACCCCCTCCAGGGCAAGTATTTGCACAGCAGGGTACGACTAATCCCCCTTCGTCTCAACGAAGGCGGAGAGGCAATCCAAACTAATCTGCCCCTGGTACCTGTGGACCCAATCCTGGTGTCGACCCTAACACTTCCAACCAGCAACAGGGCCCCCAGCCCAAGCCGGACAGGCCGCTTCGCACAAATAAGCCTTGTTCGTGTTGCGGTGTTTATGGTCATTACACCCAAGATTGTCCCCTCTTACCCCAGATGCGGCAGATGTGGGAGTCTCAAGCCACATTGCGCGGACAACACGCCTCCCCCCGCGTTCCCTCCAATGTGCTTACCACTCAAACTCAAATTGGCGATCGATCTCACCGTGATTCGTACACCAACCGCCCGAAGAAGCCGTCGCCACTCCTCCTTCCCCTTCGGGGTTCCTCCGATTACCGCATCCTTATGACGTACTGAGGGGGCATCTCGATCGTCGACCTTCGACCTTCGAACCCTGCCCCCCCAAAAGCTCCCAAGCTTTCTCCCGCTCACCACATCGAGCTCACTTTCTGTGTTTCGTTGCAGCCCTCGACACCCTGTGTTCCTTGGTCCCTCGTCCCGAAAGCGATGTTCATACCGCGTGATTCTAAAAGGACCGTTATCGCTAAACCGCCTGCTCGTCGAGTCGCCGTTCGTATATAGATGACGGCGGCGCAATTCTCCTCGTCGCTATTTCCACACTGGAACTCCTCCAGTCGTGCCCTTCCCAAAAGAAGGCTCTACTATCTGCCGTGGGCGCTGTAGATCCTGCTGATGACCAAATGATTGTTTTCTACGCCACTCAATCGGACCATCCTTCTTCTCGTTCGCGTTCTTCAAATCCCAACAACCGGAACGCGTCGTCTTCTTTGCATAATCGATGAGGTATATCCACCGCGTGATGTCCGTCGGTTTGGAAGCACCGATCTCCCCAGGCCGGCCCTTCCACAATCACCCTTCGAGCGTGGGACGACCACACCTCCCAGCCCATTGGCCTTTTCCGTAATTGTCCTATCACCCTTGCCGGTAAGACCGTTTGCGTTGACGTCGAAGTCATTGACGCCCCTCTAGACTACAACATTCTATTGGGGCGAAGCTACACCTATGCCATGTCTGCTGTCCCATCCGCGGATTTCCGCAAGATGTCTTTCCCACATAATGGGAAGATAGTCACCATCGACCAGCTATCTTATCATGAGCCACCGTTCAAACTCTAGGACGACCATCTCTTTTGCTGTTGTAGTCAACAATAGTAATCGTCGATTCCTCGACTCAACGTTCCCCGCGTCTACAAAGACCTTCTCGCTGGAACTTTTTCTCGGTCTTCTCCTCCTCATCCCTAATCCCGTTCGTCGAATGTTTGCATGATGGAATCGTTCCCCACACCTTGCCGACCCGGGAGGAGGGTAGCCAAATAACCTTCGTACTCAACCTCGCCCACCGCAACTCGCTCCTAGCCCTTCATCTCCGCCAGCCGGCCCTCCTCCTTCTGGCGCTTCTCCTACAACTGGTATCCCTGAACCCCTTTATCCCTCTGGACCAGTTCCCCCAGGCGTTAACCATCTCGGAGCTGTCCCTCTTGGTCATTACCCCGCTGGTCAGACACGCCCCGGCTCCTCCCGTGAGTATATTTCCGTCCCCCGCCATGGCCACCCTTCCTCCCTAACTCGATTGGCATACGGTCTGGTACCTTGATCCTCCAGCTGCTACCCCTCCTGGTCACCCCAAACCTTACATGGCTTTGACACCAGTTCAACCGGTCCCCCTCGCTTCCCCCGTTGCCACTGTGCCCCCAGCACCGCCACAGGACCCTTCTCCTGTCGTGACGGCTCCCGGGAAGAAAGGCAAAGCCCGCAAGGGGGAACCCAAAGACAAGACCACCACGACTGACCCGGCCCCTCCTCCACCCACAAAGCCTTGTGCCTTGTGTGATGTCGTCGGTCACACCACCCATGCTTGTCCCGAATTGCCCCGTATTCAACCCATGGTTAAAGTCGCGTTCCCCGAGTCCACGGTCCCTAAAGCCTCCATTCCTTCTTCGTTCGTAACCAAGAACCCCAAGACTCTCCGCACCAACAAACCCTATGCGTTGTGCGGTATTCATGGCAATTACTCCCACCACTGTCCTCACCTGATGCATTACCGTGCCTTTTTAGAGGTAGTTTGAGAATATGAGGTTGAACAAAATCAATCCGCCTCTCCCATCCTCGCGTAGTATGCTTCGGGCCAGCCTGAGGATCCCCCCGCTCCCATCGACATTCCTCCCCCTGATGTTAAGATGACGAAGTCTACTACACCCATTCTTTACCTCTCCTCCTCTGCGAGACACTTGGAGCCCCATCCCCCTGCATCCTCCCCTGCTGTTTCGCCTGACCCCCTCTTTTCTACCCACACACGAGATCACCCCACCAGTATCTCTGTTGACCTTCGTAGCCCGAGTCCTCGCCACACTTCCGATAGCCCTCATATACCGCCCTATAGTTGGTATATGAGTCATAGTCATCCTGCTCCTTGCACTCCCTCCCGCAGTTGCCGCTCGATGTCTTCTGTTCACTCACGTTGCCGTCATTCTATCTCCTCCCCCCATTTGTTGTCTTGTGATACCATTCTACAGGACCTCCCGTCCCCACCCTTTATCAGTTACGCCGATGGTGCAAGTCATTACTCCCGGAATCTAGCCTCGGCAGGTTGGGCCATCTTCACCCCCTTGCATACCCTTGTCCTCTCTAATGGGGTCTGCATTGGTACTGCCACCAACAATCAGGCTGAATATGATGCAGTGCGTGGTCTCTTAGCCGATGCCCTCTTTCATCGCATCCTCCATCTGCATGTTCATTTGGATTCCCTACTTCTTGTCATGCAACTAAATGGTGTTTATCATGTGCATAACCCTGTGCTGTTTAGACGATATTTACGAGTGAAACTCTTGATACGTGACTTTGAAACCATTACTTTAAACCATGTACCTCGAGAACAAAATCACTATGTAGATAGTATTGCAAACCATGTTCTAGATTGGCATTTATCACACGCATTTCATACAAGACAATCACATTCATAATCATTAAAAACTATGCATATACATAATATGTGTCGCAAAATATGTGTTTCGAGTCCATCTACTCTGATACATATGACATGCCCATAGCATGTTACAAAAAACTCAAAACTGGGGGCACCACATGCCCCTACATACACACTAGGGGGCACCACATGCCCTGCACCTACTCACTATCTGGCAGATCCCGAGCCAATGGCTCTGCCCCTGCAGCCCGTAGATCACGTATACCTTGACCGGCCATCGCCATGCGCCGCATGACACCTCGCCATTCCGAGGGAAGACCAATGCATGCCTCCACGTACTGGTCGTCTAAATCTTTCCACCCGCGCTCTGAAACTCCGCTCAGCAACGTCTCGCATCTACGGCGGATGTCCTCCAGAAGGGCGGCCGCATCCTCATTGCGCACTGCTCTCGACCCACTCGACCCTGCAGCTCCAGAGGCTGTCGGGCGCCCCATATATCCGGCCGGTTTTACCGGAGCTATATCTGCATACCAAAAGTACATGAATCAGTACCATTTCTACTATTCAATAACTTTAACATGCCCATACAATAATAGTTACTTATCACTTACCATCGGGCCCCCATACTCGACCAGGTGGAAGTGGTAGGTCCAGATCCCCACAATAACTCATCCCACTATAGGGATAGTCGTCTATGTATAACGGCATCTGATCCCAATGGGCAAAGAACTCCGGTCGAAACACTCGCCCGACCACCCCTCCTCCTCCTCTGCACAGTAACCGCCCCCACCGGTGCATCCTGGGCTCTCTCGGGCCCCCATCTGGGAGCTGTATACGAGGCCGCAAGGTCGGGATCTTCTCAAAGAAGAAGGCGCACAATAAAGTCCCATATGCACAATCGTGGTTCACTTGCCGCTTGCAGAGCGACAACTGTCATTTTAGCAACACAAGCATCATTTGGGCCCACCCATAGTAGGTCCCACTCAACACACTCTTTACAAGCATCATCTGCCCCCCGGTGATGTGATGGAATGCCTGGTTGCCCAGGATACGCAGCACAGCTGTGGCCACTGCACGGGTCTCTAGCCTCTCTAGATCCCCGATCGGTATCCGAGTCCCCTTGACTTGGAGACTCGGTCGACAATGTCATTCCACAAACTCCATGATATGCTGCCCCCGCGGTAATACTGGCTGCGTGTTTCCCACCATCCCCAGTGGTGGGAGACCCGTCAGGAAATACACATCCTGGACTGTCAGTTCGATCCTGTGCCCCTGCACTACAAAGACCTCATGCTCGATCCCGGTGAACTACCAACTGGCCAACAAGGGCTCTCCTGCTCTCATCAAAGGGTTCTCCAAAAACTTTAGAACCCCAAACCTGGCCAACACACGACGGACACCCTGATCCGCCTGGATCTCTGCCCGTAATGTACCTAGGTCTCTCTCTCTCCAGTTAACCCGTAAATCTGCCATACCTGCACAAAAACATCATCTTTGTCAGCATACAGATCGGGAATACCATAACCAAACACAAAAACCCAACTCTCAGCCATAAAACAGCACCAAAACCCCCTCATCTCCCAGGTCGCAGCTTTTTGCCCAATTCTGGACCAGGTCACAGTTTTTGCCCTAAAACCTGCGTCCCAGGTCGCACTTTTTGGCCCAAAAAGTGCAACCCGACCGTCGAGATGAAGGAGGGTCTGTTTCTAAGATTTTGGGCCCTAAACTGAACTTTCAATCCATCAAAATGAAAGAGTAAGGTTAGGCCTCTTACCTGCAACTGACGGATCTCGATTCCAACGGTCGGTTTGTCCGCTACGCTCACCGCAAGATTTAGGGCTTTCTCTCCTCTCTACCTTCACCACAGCAACAATAGAAAATGAGTGAATTTGGAGGGAAAACTGTCGTATTAAAAGAGAACCCATGTTTCTTCTTTCGACTACTACGACCATACTGTAGCACCGTTCGACAAACCGTTTGCACCATTGGAAAGCTCTCACTGAGCCCTCAAATGGGTATTTGTTAGTTTTTTGTGATTTGATACTTCACCAGGACACATTTTTTCCAAGAAGGGTCAGTTCCCCCCTCCTTAAAATCGAATTTCCTCACTTAGGAAACTTGTACTTGGGGCACCATTTTGCCTCCTTACTTGTCTTTGTTCGTGTCGATTTTTGTCATGAGTTACTATCTTGTACTCATGCTTTCATGGTCCCCCATTGGGCCTTTACTGTGTGGCAGCACCATCGAGTCGCCCTTGTTTAGAGCATCCAAGTTGAGTCATCATCGCATTCATGGAGTCTATCCCGAGTCCCTTTGTTCCCCGCTATAGCCCTCCATCCTTCATTTGCTTGGTCTCTCTCTTCTGTCGCATTTTATGACCTTCAGTCCCACTGTCCCCTATCCCTTACGATATTGCGTTAGTCACTGCCATGTCATTCATTCCCTTTATGCTCTAACACGGGAAGTCGTCCATTAGCTACTCAGTCCTTTCTATTTCACCATCATCATTAGTGTCAGTCTGTCCGTCGCTCTACCATTTTCTCTCATGCCTTAGTTGAGGATCTCTCATTGCCTCACCTATGGCAGACCTCCTTCTATCGACATCAGCTCATTCATTCCAGAAGCCAGGTCTAGAGGGCGGTGTACCTTGGTTCCAGCTTCCACTCTTGTTCGATGCCTCGGATCAGGCAAAGGGATCTCTCATCACCCTTTGACTTGATTGTTTCTCCACTCCAGCTCCTTTCAACATGATCGAGATCCGTATGCTTGATGTTCCAGTGATGCAGCAGCCGCTATTGGTGATTCTTGGGTGTGTGTGAGATGTCTCAGCCCTCATGAGGGGGTGGCCCTATAGGTAGCCCCCCACATGCCCGGATGACCTCTTCATTGCAGCCTTCGATGCAGCTCCATATATTTGATGATGTCGGCCTTAGCCACTTGTAGCGCCTCTTTGATTTGCATGTATCAGTCAGATTTTGTGAGCCCTTCCCCGCATATACGGGGCATTCGGGTTGTACTTGTATCTCATGTACTCAGATATTATTGTACAAGTCCTGGCTGTTATCCCAGGCACAACATGTATGTGGTATTCCTCATTGTATTATTATCTGGCTCATGTTTATGCCGGTTGTACTTTATGGTTCGGTCCCTTGTTTACTGGACACACTATGCTTTTGTACTTTGTCTCGGCGGGCATAGGTATGCCTCCCCCGCCGCCTTTAGCACAGGTACCCTCTCATAAAAAGAGACTTGTTGCACCTACGAGTCTCGCCTCCTTAGGGTCTAGTTCTTCAGCACACTTATCTACCTCACATCTCTCTCTCTGACTTCCCTTTTTGTTGTCTGGTGATTGAGTTCTTACAACGTACTTCGGTCATACAATTTGCTCCTGACACTCGCACGCTGGGGGGCAATCTGTTACACCATTTTTTTGGTCATCTAACCTATTATCATTATATGGACCCAAGTACACCATGTAAGACCAATTTTACCCTAAGTAAAATTGCTTTCACTATGTAAAATAACTTAATAAACCACATTTATTAGGTTGTTTATGGTCAAAACAGGAAACCCCAAAAGGAAATATTAAACAAACCCATTTTGTTTAATTTTCCTCATGGAATAACTAATTAAACCATAATTTAATTATTATTCCTAGTCATGTTTAACCCAAAAACAAAGAAATTAATTAGATAAACCTTTATTTATCTTATTAATTTCCAGGAATAATTATTTAATCTTATTTAGATAATATTCCTTGTTAAATATGACCAATTCACCTACAAATAGTTAAATAAATCATTATTTATTTGATTATCTTCTAACCGCTTCCTTAAAAAGATAAATAAATCATTTATTTATTTATTTTTGACAAATAAAGGGATTTGACCCAAGTCGAATACTTTTTCCCTCCAACAAATATAATAAAATATTCCATAAAAGGTGGATCTAGATTTGGTTAACATTATTTTAATCATGCACCATAAGATCTAGAATGACCCAATATTTTGTTATAAATAGGAGGGTTTTTCCTATCATTCTTCACCTTTTGTTGCCTATTAGATCACTCTAGATCTATACACTTGGTCCCATTTTTCTACCATTTGCTGTGTGAGCTCCCTTTGAGTTCCATTATTTGTGTGGGTTTCTACACCAACAAGAGAGAGAAATCTTAGATCTGAAGTGTTGAGGACTTCCAAGGACCCATCCCACTGAGGAGAATTGGATACGCCTTCTTGTTTTCCTCCCAGGTGCCCAATTAATATAAAAATTCTTTCAAAAATTGTTCTTGTCTTGTCTATTGGTATATGGAGCAAACCCTTGTTTTTTCTGCTTAATGTCTTTCCATGCATAGATCTGGTTTTTGCAGCTCTTTTCTTGTTCAACTAACCGCAGATCTGAAGATATTGGCAGCCACTTTTGTTGTTAGGGCTATTAGTTATGCGTAGCTAAAGAGGTCCTTTTTCGTACACTTCGACAAAGGATTAATACTAACAATCTTATATCAAAGGGTTTCTGTTTTGGTTGATAGTGGGGCTACCCAAAATTTATTGATGCCCAACTAGTGCAAAGGAGGGCAATACCCACTGATGCTTTTGAGGGATTTTCTGTTTTGGTCCCAGGAGATAGAACTATGCAATGCATGCATTATGTTACATCCTTATCATTCACCATGGGAACATATACATTGACTGATCACTTCTTTGTGGTTGACATAGATGACACCAAAGTGATATTGGGTGTGAAATGGTTGATTACTTTGGGGAAAGTCACCACTAATTGGGAGACTTTGCAGATGGAATGGGTGGATAAAAAGAGTGGAAAAACTCAAATGATTAAAGGCATGCACACATATCCCTCACATATAACTTCCACACAGAAAATAGAGATGGATTTTTGCAGTGGAAGAAAGGACCTAACAATCCCATATATTATGCTTATGAGATTGCTTCATGGGACATTATTATTTTGTGGAAAACCACATGGGAGGCCACTTGATTTAGATTTGGTGAGAGATGTATCACAAAATGATGCTCCAAGAATAAATCAAGGAAGGATGGGAGCATTAGAAGGCCAAGATACAACGATGAGAGTCTTGGGTAGACTCAAGGAGGAGGGAGGCATTCTCCCAACATCATCATTACCCATTCTCATTTCAGATTCTGCGTTGTGAGATGAGAAGCATGGGAGGAATAGTAACATTCCAACATATTCCTTTGGCATGGGAGATGTCAAGGAGGAGAACAACCATATGAATTTTTTTTTTTTGTGATATATCCTTTGTGTTGTCACTATGGAAGATTGATCCATATTAGAAATCCCAACTGTTGGTGGATTATTCCAAGGATATTTTCACATGCATGATACTTGATGACCAAATACATGAAGAGGGCTATTCAGTCCAAGAAGAAGTCACCTACTATCATGGTAGGATATTCTTATCTAGAGGCTCCAAGCTCAAGAAGAAGTTGCTACAAAGGGCTTATGAAGAGTTCTTTTTCAACCATACTTATTCCATGAGGGCCTACAACACTATCATGTAAAGCTACACTTGGGAAGGCTTTGAAGAGGAACTATATCAACATTTTGAAAGATGCATGAACCATGTGGAGTTGGAAGAGAGACATGACTCAATGAAGGAGTTATTACAGCCACCTCTTTCCTCTTTTGGAATGAGAGGGGATATATCTATGAACCACTCCATTTGTATGAGGAGAAATTTTGGTAAAGAACATGCTTATGTACATAATGTTTCATTTGATGATTACTTACATTCCTTTATCATGTATATGCAGACCATACTTCAATAAGGAGCATTATTCCATTCAAACTTCATGGCCAACTTTGGGCCATAAACATTTCTGAACATGGCCACTCCCTTGGAGGACATAGGGATATTTTGTATCATTGTGAGTGCACTCCAAAATCACGAAACATATCTTACACTTTCAGCCATGGTGAGAGGACTTGTGCATCAAGTAAGTGGTGGGGAAACCACTTACCATACCATTATCTGAGGCAAGTCAGGAGACTCCCTTGGAGGACATAGGGATATTTTGTATCATTATGAGTGCACTCCAAAATCACGAAACATATCTTACACTTTCAGCCATGGTGAGAAGACTTGTGCAACAAGTAAGTGGTGGGGAAACTACTTACCATACCATTATCTGAGGCAAGTCAGGAGATTTACTGCGCTGGTTTCACATGCGGGACTATGACCCACCTCCATTTGTACAAATTTTTGTTTTCATGTACTTAGTTTTGATCCCATACATTGATGATGTACTTATTCTTTTTATGGGAATGTTTGGAGGGAGGATGGGAGGAATGTATGTGCCCTATGGGAGAGAAATTATCCATGTTCACTATGCTACATGTTTGAGGAAATACATTGGGAAAACCATATTTTTTTCATTGGAACTATTGTCTCCTTGTGGGATGAATTACTTGCATCTCATAAGAACTTTGGAGGAACATTTCATGGAGGGATGGATTGGTAGAAACTTAACTTATGAGGGGATATTATCACATGTTGGTGTCACCAATGGTGGAGGAGAAGAGTTGTAGCACTCACCTTGTCAGTTGCTTGAGGACAAGCAACATTTGGGAAGGGAGGGTTGTAATATTCCCAATTAGCCATGAGCTAGTTGGAATATTAATTTTTTTTTGTTACTTTGTTTTATGAATAAGAGGACAATGGAGGTCCATAATTGTCCCTAATAATGAACATATCAATGCCAATGTGAAAGAGATGGATCTTGGCAGTGTAATTAAGCACCCTTAGGTGTGGAAAGGGGCTGGAACACCTTGACTGGGTCAATTTTGACCAAATCAATGACATTGTCATGGAGGAGTGGTCATCAATGAAAGCCAGCGTAGTTTTAGATGGAGATGCTTTGCATGGAACTAGTGTTATTATTGCATGGGGCTTAGGGTTTGAAAGCTCATATATTATAAAAGGAAGAGTATGGAAGACATATTCATTATGTATGTTGATATATGATATTTCTGAATATATGGTATGTTTAGACATATATATTTCTCTTGTTATTTAGATGAGATTAAGTGTTGTTTAGCACTGGGTGTTCCATATCGAGAATTCCACCTCTTCCATTGAGAAGATATTGGAGGAGTCTTGTACTACATTGTCCACTATCAGGCTTAAGGCCAAGCTTCATCTTTCATCTACAGTGCAGATCCTGTTGAGGGTTGAGTTGTTTTGCAGGTTGCAGCAGTGGAGACTAGATCTCGGTCATTTCATTGCTCATTTTCAGTGTAAAAGGCTTCCTTTCCATTGGGAGGACAATAAGGAAGGCCCTTGTGCATATCGTTAGATATTGGCATTAGGCCAGTTATTTATTTATCCCTACAATGCAATTTACTTCCAGATTTGCGTTATTTTTGTAGGAGGAGTTGCAGGGTGGTTTGGCACACCATTTGGAGAGTTGGTTTTCTAGTGAAAGGTATTTGAATTTCATTTAGAGGATCTATTGGAGGAGCCTATTCTATAGATCATATAAGATCAGCCACACTTTCCAGATCTGTATGTTGTAGTGGATCTTCAGCCCTAGGGCCTAGATCCCCATCTTGTATATGGTGTTTTGCTGAAAACACTTAAGGGGTTCCTCAAACGAGGTTTTATAGTGCTCAAATCTATAGTAGATCTATCTTTTGAGGCACATATTAGCCTTAGATATGTTGTATAGCCATTTTCTGTATTAGTTCCTTTAAAATAACATTGTAGTAGTCTTCCAGTCTTTCTCTATAGTAGCAACACCTCTTTTTGAGGGATTATGCCCATTGGAGGCTTGTTCTTTCTTATTGTACATATAATGGTCCATTATTTATGTATATTTTGATGTTTTTATAACATATGAAAGGTATCCATATTGGCCTCTTGATTTAATATGATGATTTACACTATTGTTCCAGCATTTTGCACTATATTCATGTTTTTCCTATTTGGGAATATTACAATGGTATCAGAGCATAATCTTGGCACAGCCTATGCATATTGAAAAGCCAATATGTCATATAAAGAAGGAGATCATATTACTAATAGAGAGAAGAGGTATCAAAGAATAAGACACTGGAAGTTTGATTATACAAATGACAAAGAAGACAAGGGTAAAACCCCTTTATCTTGAGGAGAAGATGAAGAGAAGGAGTTCCCCAAGATCCTTATTAGAGAAATGCAAGACATTGATAGAGAAATAAAGGATATGAGGACTGATAGATACAAGGAATCCCCTAAAGGATTTCATCATGGTGAAGGCTCTGACATTTCTCATCACTGGAGTGATCAACCAGTGCAAGAACAACAAGTTTCCCAACGCTCTACAGTTCCTACATTATTAGCTGTGGGAAATGAAGGGTTTCAAGGGCAAGAATCCCTTGAAGACTATTTTATGGAGTATGAGTCTTAAAC
Organism: Pinus albicaulis; assembly: GCA_034641835.2. Lineage (NCBI taxonomy): Eukaryota > Viridiplantae > Streptophyta > Pinopsida > Pinales > Pinaceae > Pinus > Pinus albicaulis. The sequence continues at coordinate 266,665,159 of CM076581.1, forward strand.
TCAAATATTCAGGGAAAACATGAGTTTTCAAGAATTTTGTCAAATCATGGACAATAGGAGACCCAGGCATCACAATAGAAGTGCTGGATTCATTCAGAATCATGATCTACACCGCACGATGGGAATATTTTTCTTACCCAACTTTGGTGGGTCATCTAAATGCACTGCAAAATCATGGGTAGAGAAGCTTGACATCTACTTCTAGTTGAACACAGTTCTAGAAATGGAGGCCATTAAGATAGCAGTGTTACACCTTGAGGGTGAAGCACATGAATGGTGGTTCCATGGCTTGTCTACATGGGTTCATGCCAATGTGACTACATATTTAGAGTTCACAAGGAGGTTGGTGGAGAGGTTTGATAGCAGAGATACTAAAGCACCATTCATGGGGCTTGCAAAGCTACAAAAATAAGGTAATCCTAAAACTTCTATTTCTGAATTTTTAATACTTTTCATTATGGTTCCTTATTTATCTGCAGCAAGGAGGGTCTATATGTGCATTGATGGGTTAGATGAACCTCTTCATGGGTTGGTTAAGTCTACCAAGCCCAGTACCCTTCAAGATGCCATTGAAAGGGCTAGAGATATTCAGGATGCCTTGCCAAATGCAAAGGAAACATTTCAGCATAAGGCATCTTTTCCATGAAAGGGAAAAGATGAGAAGGCTCCTCTTTCAAAGGAAAGCCAAAATAAAAAGCCTCTTGAGGATGATGTCTGAAGATATTTGAGGAGGAGGAAGCTTTTCTTCACATGCCAAGAATCTTGTGCACCCAGACATAGATTTGCAGTAGGAAAGGCACACTACATAGACGTCTTCTCAGATGATGATGAGGAAGAAGAAGATGAACCAAGAAGAGGTCACAACGCTGACACAAATAGAGTTGAACCAACGCCATCAAGAGATGGGATTGGGGCATTTGCTCCACTTGTAGGGGCTCTTGAATCATTGAGAGGAGTACCTAAGTACTTGACCTTGAGGGTCCTGTTAGCCCCCCTATAAATTCTTGACAAGCAAGCTGGGGGCTAGAATTGTTCTGGAGCCTCCAAGGAATGCTTTTCCCTGAAAATGAATCCTCCTTGGAGTCTCTCTGTACTGTGCCTGAAATGCAATTCCTATGCTGATTCATTCCTCAAAAGGGCCCATTTTTTCCCTCTATCCCTTTGCAAAATATCGCCTCCCCCTTCTCCCCTTGACAAACCCCCCTTCATTTCCCTATCGTTCCTCCCTTTAGGCTTACAAAATGCTTCGAAATACAAAAAAAACATAATATAAGGCCTAAGCCCTTTCTTCCTTAGCCCCGCGCCCCCTCTCCTCCATAAAACCCAGCGCCGTGACCCTTCCCAAAACCTTCGGGCGCTTAACCCCTCAGACCTTTCCTCCGCTCGAAAACCCGTTTAAAACCTTTGATAAACCGTATTTTTGGGTAATAAATCAAATGACAAAGGTTTGCCGCCTGTGCATTTCTCGTCGAATCCCCGCCGTCCGATCAAAAGGCCGATCCAACGACGCAGAGCGTGCCCAGGATGGTGGTCCCCGCCTGCATACTTCACCCTCGAAATCCGCCGGTAATTCCCGCACCACCATCGCACGCAGGGTGGTTTTCCCCGGAGAGCCAGCGATCCCATTCATGCTCTGCCGCGTGTCCAGGCGCACTTTCAGAAAACCGCCATCCCGCACGTTATCTCTCGGACGAAGGCCGGGCAGCGGAATTCTCGATCACCGTCCGATCTTGGAGCCCTCATCCGACGACTTCCATCTCCCAAAGCTGCGCGCTCGTTACCCACTGTCCACCGTCCCCGTGGCCCACTGTACGTCATTCTCCGCCGTCGATCGTCACCCGATCGACGGTCCAGATCCGCCCGTGCATCGTTGACCATGCTGTTGCCCTAGGTCTCCACGTCATCCGTCCCCGTGTTTTCTCCGTACGCCACGTCAGCACCACACGCATCCCCGTACAGTCTCTCTTTCCACTGCATAAAAATGCCCAAAGTTCGTGTTTTTAATGTTTTTCATATGTTTTTTCCCTCTGAACCAATAACTCTCCGCCAGAGCTCTGTTCATCATTTCTTCGCGTTCTCTCCCCAAGCCTCCGTCCGCATGGCTGTTTTTCACGTTCGCATTCTGTTCCCGCCACTGCCATCGTCGACTGTCGTGTTTTTCCTCACTGTTTGTTGTTTTGTAGGGGTTCCAAAGGTTGAGGACCGCCATGGTTTTACATGGCAGGTTGCGCTGTCAGTATTTAATTCAGGGGTTGATAATGTTATAAAATAGTCAAAGAAAGCAGCCAGGAAGATTTTCATCAAGGACAGAAGATAGATTTCGAGCACTGAAATCTTTCAGCGCCATTAAAAGCCCGATCTACCCTGTCAGAAAAGATGAAGCGGAAAAGTGTATCAGCACAGAACAAAGAGAGGTTAGGGCATGTTAATGAAAATCTGGAGCCCTAAATCAGTGCGTTCAGAGGAAAAGCAATAGATCACAGACCTCGAGGATCGATTCGAAAGACCCCGAGCGCAGACAAAAGGTAATATCAGGGTTTCCGTCAGAAAAATGTTTTTCTTCGTCGGGGACAAGGCATCCATACTGTTTTTATTATGCAGAATGTCCCTGAAGAGTTTTCCCACCAAACTACAGCTCAAAGACAATCAGGCATTTATGAGGCAGGCCTTCTTTGCAGCTTATTTCATTTCTGTTCAAATCACCTGGAGTACCACAGGTCCAAAATGTCAAGATAAAATCTAAAGCAGATCGTTCTCTTACTAAGAAGGTGAGCGAGAATAAATTTGCAGCATTATCAAGCAGGATGGGCCTCGGCCCTGCATTCATTACTGTGTTTAAGGATGCATTTAATTGGCACCTACCTCCTCAGTTGATCTTAGGATCATCTGTTGCTATAAAGCACAGCGAGAAACATTGTAAGGGGGTTTTTGGTTGTTGTTGCATTATCAGTGAATTACAAGCATTTTTGTCCGGAGCCAAGTTCCCTGTGTAATAGTTGTATGACAGGCGGAGAAATTTGATGTATTTAGGCTGAATGTAAAAGATTTGGGTAGTGATGTACCTGATTGGTGTTGTGTTTAACATGATAAGCATTTATCATTGGATCCTGATCTATAGCAGTTGTTGATGTTTTTCTTATCTCTGTGTTTATTTCCATTTCACTTCATGTTCTTCTGACTGACATCTGAATGCATGACATAAGATTTACCCTTGTTAGGTACCTTATGTCCCAGCTCTCTCAGTCTTTAATGTTTTCTGCTCATATGTGTGTCTGAATATTGTTCCTAATTGACTAAACCAGTGTAGTGGATGATTATTGCCTGCTCTCTGATGTGCAAGTTGATAGAATCAGTGTTCAGATGTCTTTGTTAAGATTTAATTGAAAGAGGTTAGGAACATTGGGAGGTGTAAAGCCTGTCATTGCCTCTTCATAACCTTCCCTTCCATACGAACCTTTTCGAGACCCCTTGTGTTGCCTATGGTTTTGTCCAAGCAGGTCTGGAGTTAAATGACCTCTGGCCTGATCTATAGATGGAATCAGATGGTTTTCCATCCTTCATTCTCATTCCTTAGTGTTCCATCCCACCAATCAGTCTTTGAGATCCGAATGCTCTAGATGACTAGCCCAACTGAAGCTTACACATTGAACATAAGTAAATCCTTTCTTGACTCCATTGCCCAACGGCCTTGATGTTCCCTGAGTCATCCATCTTTGCCTAGCTTCCTTCTTTACTCATCCTTGTCTTATGATGAAACCTTCCTTCCCGATTCTCAACAACCAAACTCAAACAATCAAACCAACAACCTTGAGCCCATAACTAGCCTAAAATCATAATTGAGAACTTCAAAGACATATATTGTTAGTATGAATTCTTCATCGAAGTGTACGAAAAAGAACCACTTTAGCTACGCATAACTAATAGCCCTAACAACAATAATGGCTGCAAAACATCTTCAGATCTGCAATTAGTAGTTAAAGTGATGCAACAAACAGATCTATGCATGGAAAGACATTAAGCAGAAAAAATAAGGGTTTGCTCCATATACCAACGGACAAGACAAGAACAATTTTTGAAAGAATTTTTATATTAATTGGGCACCTGGGAGAAAAACAAGAAGGTGTATCCAATTCTCCTCAGTGGGATGGGTTCTTGGAAGTCCTCAGCACTTCAGATCTAAGATTTCTCTCTCTTGTTGGTGTAGAAAACCCAATGTAAAGAATAGAGCTCAATGGGAGCTCACACAGCAAATGATGGAAAAATGGGACCAAGTGTATAGATCCAGAGTGATCTAATAGGCAAAAAAAGGTGAAGAATGGTAGGAAAAACCCTCCTATTTATAACAAAATATTGGGTCATTCTAGATCTCGGTGCATGATTAAAATAACATTAACCAAATCTAGATCCACCTTTTATGAAATATTTTATTCTATTTGTTGGAGGGAAAAAGTGTTTGACTTGGGTCAAATCCCTTTATTTGTGAATAATAAATAAATAAATGATTTATTTATCATTTTAAGGAAGTTGTTGAAGGATAATTAAATAAATAATGATTTATTTAATTATTTGTGGGTGATTTGGTCATATTTAACAAGGAATATTATCTAAATAATTATTCCTAGAAAATAATAAGATAACTATGGGTGTATCTCATTAATTTCTTTGTTTTTGGGTTAAACATGACTGAGAATAATAATTAAATTGTGGTTTAATTAATTATTCCTTTTGGGGTTTCCTTAATTAACATAGTGAAAGCAATTTTACTTGGGGTAAAACTGGTCTTACATGGTGTACTTGGGTCCATCTAATAATAAAAGGTTAGATGACCAAAAAATGGTGTAACAGATTGCCCCCCAGCGTGCGAGTGTCAGGAGCAAATCGTATGACCGAAGTACGTTGTAAGAATACAATCACCAGACAACGAAAGGGGATGTCAGAGAGAGAAGCGTGAGGTAGATAGTGTGCTGAAGGACTAGACCCTAAGGAGACGAGACTCGCAGGTGCAACAAGTTCAAGCTGGCAGGGAAATTTATACCTATACCCCGCGCCCGTAACAAAATACAAAATAGTGTGTCTAGTGAACAAGGGACCGAACCATAGAGTACAGCTGGCATAATCAAGAGCCAGATAAAAATACAATGAAGAGTCTCATATACATGCTGTGCCTGGGATAACAGCCAGGACTAGTACAATATCATCTGAGTACATAAGATAAATACAACCCAAATGCCCCCTGTAAATGAGGAAGGGCTCACAAAATCTGACTGATACATGCAAATCATAGAGGTGCTGCAAGTGGCTTCATAGAGGCGCTGCAGGTGGCTAAGGCCAACATCATCAAAATCTGGAGTGGCATCAAAGGCTACAATGAAGAGGTCATCCGGGCATGTGGGGGGCTACCTGCGGGGCCACCCCCTCATGAGGGCTGAGACATCTCACACACGCCCGGGAATCATCAAGAGCTGCTGCTGGGTCACTGGACTGTCCAGTATACTCATCTCGATCATGCTGAAAGGAGCCGGAGAAGTAATCAAGTCAAAGGGAAGTGAGAGATCCCCCTGCCTGATCCGAGGCACCGAACAAGAGTGGAAGCTGGAACCAAGGTACACCGCCCTCTAGACCTTGCTTCTGGAATAAATGTGCTGATGTCGACAGAAGGAGGTCCATCGTAGGTGAGGCAATGAGAGATCCTCAACTAAGGCACGAGAGAAGAACAATAGAGCGATAGATAGACTGACACCAATGATGATAGTGGAAAGGGGAAGGATGTAGTGGCGAATGGACGACTTCCCTTGTTAGAGCATAAATGGCATGAATGACATGGCAGCGACTGACACAATATCGAAAGGGACAGGGGACAGTGGGGCTGAAGGTCATGATATGAGACACAAGGGAGGAACCGAGCAAAGAAGGATGGAGGGTTATAGTGGGGTGCAGGATAGACTCCATGAATGCAATGATGACTCGACTTGGATGCTCTAAACAAGGGCGACTGTATAGTGCTGCCACACAGTAAAGGCCCCAATGGGGGGTCATAGAAACATGAGTACAAAGTGGGCACTCATGACGAAAATCAACACGAACATGGACAAGTAAGGGGGCGATATGGTGCCCCAAGTACAAGTGGCGTAAGTGAGGAAATTCGATTTTTAAGGAGCGGTGAAGTGGCCCTTCGTGGAAAAAAGTGTCCGGGTGAAGTATCAAATCACCAAAAACTAAGTAAAACCCATTTGAGAGCTCGGTGAGATCTATCCAGCGGTGCTGACGGTTCGTCGAACGGGGCTACGGTGTGGTCGCAGCAGTCGAAAGAAGAAACAGGGGTTCTCTTTTAATGAGGCAGTTTTCCCTCCAAAAGCATTCATTTGCTATTGTTGTTGTGGTGAATGTGGAGAGGAGAGAAGGCCCTAAATCTTGCGGCGAACGTAGCGGACAAACCGACCGTTGGATTCGAGATCTGTCAGTTGGAGGCGAGAGGCCTAACCTTGCTCTTGCATTTTGATGGATTACATTTGCAGTTGAGGGCCCAAAACCCCCAGAAACGGCCCCTCCTTCATCTCTATGGCCGGGTCGCACTTTTTGGGGCAAAAAGTACGACCCAGGACGCAGGTATTAGGGCAACAAGTGCGACCTGGTCCAGAAGATGGCAGAAAACTGCGACCTGGGAGATGAGGGGGGTTTGGTGCTGTTTTATGGGTGGGAGTTGGATTTTGGTGAAGTAGGAAAAATGAAAAAACAGATGCTGGCTATCCTTACAAATCCTTACAAATGATGTAAGGGCCTAGCCATAATGAGACAAACTTCCCATGACCTAGGACATCATGGGCCTGGTCATATACTAGAACAAGGTCGCCTTCGCGAAAAGTGCGAGGTTGGACTTTTCGGTCATACTGAGCTTTGGTGCGTTTTTTGGCCGCTTCCATGGCTTGCAAGGCAACACGGAGGTCTTCGGAGGCACGCTCAAGAATGATAAGTCATTGTTCTAGCGGTGGGGTGTTAGGGAGAAGTTCAACGGCTAGTTGTAGAGAAGGAATTTCACACTCGATTGGTAAGACAACCTCCTCTCCAAAAACGAGGTGAGGAGGGTTATGGTTGGGGGGCAGAGGTGCCCCCAAGCATGGTGTGGTCATGCCAAAATGTATTTAGAAAAATGGGAATCTAAACACATTTTAATGATGTGGTGTGCCATTTGTTTTGGTTATGGTTATGCGGTTTGAGAAAGGAAATGGAGGATTACCAATCTCTTTTGGTACTGCATATAGGGATCAAATGGACTTTAAGTTTCCGAATTGGCATACCTGGTGTCACTATCCCAAAAGGAGGATTTGGAGATAATGAACTGATGCTCTCGTAGAAAAGCTATAGGTTGGTCAACAATACTGTCTAAGAGACTGGGTTGCTGATGTAAGATGAGGGAACGATAAGGGGTATCGTCCCGAGAGTGATCTGAAGTGATATGGGACTCTGGAGGTTCTTCTAAATGTGGAAGAATACTGGGTCTAGAGTCAACACGACCAGATACACTAGGAGAGTGGTGGAGAATGGCGTCTCGTGGTCTCTCAAATGTGGGTGCCCCCTTACCCAAACATTGGGTTTTGATGTAATGGCCACAAGGTGTATGTGGTGTCAACGCATGGGTTCGATGTAAGGGGGAATAGATAAAGTCAGGGGTGGGAATTTCTTCCATAATGTCGTCATCGTGATAGAAGATGGGGTGACTGGTGGAAGAAGAACCACCTGACATGGTGAAGTGGCCTGAATCATCATCATGAGAAGAGAGGTTCACATGTGCATCGTCACAATGGGTGACCGAAGAGTAAGTAGATAACGGATCTACCGATGTTGAGCCCAAGATGACCGCTGAAGGAAGGTCAAGCGAAACAACAGGGGAGGATTCAGATGGAACGTTCCCCAATGGTCTCATGGATGATGACGGGTACAAAATGGTGACTGAGGGCTCCGTTGGCTGAAAAGCAGGAGGCGGAATGTGAATGTCCTCTGGTCCGATCGAAGCGGCCTTGAATTGGCGGTACAAGTCCAAGGAGGAACGGTACTCGTCAAGGCGGGGACAGAGGTGGGTGTAATGGCCGTGAAAATCGCACAAGGCACAAGGGTGGTTTGTGCGCAAGTGTTTGAGTTTTGGGAGGGAGTCGGGGATAGTGACATGGACTTCTGGGAGATCAGAGTCGAGGAATGTCTCGTTGACCAGAAGCTTGAGGTGGGGCAATTCAGGACACATGTGAGTGGCATGACCGACGACATCACACAAAGCGCATCGAATGGCGGGCTTGGGTGGTCATGGGAGGGTAAGGGATGTCAGGGGGGCCGGATCTGGATGGGTTGCCCCCTTTCGGGCTTTGCCTTTCTTCCCGGGAGCCGTCACAACAGGAGAAGGGTCCTGTGGAGGTGCTGGGGGCACAGTGGCTATGGAGGAAGCGAGGGGGACCGGATGAACCGGTGTCAAAGCCATATAAGGTTTGGGGTGACCAGGGGGGGTGGCGGTTGGGGGGTCAAGGTACTAGACCGGAATGCCCAAGGTCAAATTAGGGAGAGAGAGGGTGGTCATGACGGGGACGAAATATACTCCAGGAGGGGGAGCCAAGAAGGGGATCTGTCCAGCAGGGTAATGACCAGGAGGTACGGCTCCGAGATGGTTAAGGCCAGGGGGAACCGAGCCGGGAGGATAAAGAGGTTCGGGGATACCAGCTGTAGGGGGAGGGCCAGAAGGAGGAGGTCCGGTTGGCTGAGATGAATGGCTAGGGGCGGGTTGCGGAGGGCGGGGGGGAGGTTGCGGACTAGCCGAGGCAGGCCGTTTATGGGCAGCCTGAGACGATTGCATCATGCAAACATTCGACAAGCTGGGATCAGTGACCGGAGGAGGGGGAAGATGAGGGAAAGTACCAAGCAAGGTGGAATCTTTGTAGACGCCGGGGGAGACACTGGTCAGAGAATCGACGGTTTGCTTGTTGGCTACGAAAGAGATGGTCGTCTCGGAGGAGGTCTGAGACGGCGGCTCATGATAAGATAGCTGGTCGATGGTGACTATCTTCCCATTATGTGGAAAAGACATCTTGCGGAAAACCGCGGATGGGACAGCAGACATGGCATACGTGTAGCTTCGCCCCAATAGAATATTGTAGTCTAGAGGGGCGTCAATGACTTCGACGTCAACGCAAACAGTCTTACCGGCGAGGGTGATGGGACAGTTACGAAACAGGCCAATAGGCTGGGAGGCATGACCGTCCCACGCTCGAAGGGTGATCGTGGAAGGGGCCAGCTCAGGGGATCCGAGTTGCTTCCAAACCGAAGCGGACATCACACAGGTGGATGCCCCCTCATCAATTATACACCGGGATACAGTGGCGTTCCGGATTTTGATTGGGATTTGGAAAGCAACGGAAGGAGGAAGAGGAGGGTGGTCCGATTGAGTGGCGTCGAAAACAATCATTTGGTCATCAGCAGGATCAACAGCGCCCATGGCAGATAGTAGAGCCTTCCTTTGAGAAGGGCACGACTGGAGGAGTTCTAGTGTGGAAATGGCAGCAGGGGATTGTGCCAAATCATCTACTATACTGTATGATTGAGCGGCTCGATCGGAAGCAGCATTTCGACGTAATGGACCCTTTGGAATCTTTGGGTGAACCTCAACTTTGGGTTGAGGGATGTGTAAGGGGCCACTGGATGTCGAAAGAGGCTCTGTAGAACTTGAAGATGGAGGCTCGGGAGCAGACTGAGCAGGAGGCTTGGGGTACTGGCGAGACCGAGTTTGAAGGTGAAGGTCGACGGAAGGGGACGGATCGGAGCGCATCATAAGGATCTGGTAGTGAGAGGAACCAGAAATGGACGAGGGTGTGGCTGCATGGCTGTCGGGGGGTTGGGTAGCCACGAATCCTTGTTGAGGGAAAGGATCAGTGAACACAGCTGGCTGGGTAGTGGCCACATTAAAAGGAGCATGAGGGGAGGCGTATTGTCCGCGCAATGTGGCTTGAGACTCCCACATCTGTCGCATCTGGGGTAAGAGAGGACAATCGTGCGTGTAGTGACCGTAAACACTGCAACACGAACAGGGCTTGTTTGTGCGAAGCGGCCTGTCCGGCCTGGGCGGGATGCCCTGAGGCTGGTTGCTAGTGTTAGGGTCCATACCAGAATTGGGTCCTTGGTTACCGGGGGCAGATGGGTTCTGGTTGCCTCGCTGCCTTCTTTGAGAAGAAGGGGGGTTAATCGCACCCTGCTGTGCAAATACTTTCCCTGGAGGGGGTTGTATGTGCTGTTGCAGGTTGTGAGGAGGCAAGGGAGGCGGGAGCGCATATGCTGGAGGAGCTGGCGCACTAGGCTGTGGATAAAAGTAAGGGTTGGGTTGAGCGACATTGAGGTAAGCAGGAGGTTGGGCAAAAGGAGGAGGCATGCCGTATCCTGGATACATGTTGCTGGGGGGGGAAGAGTGCTTGAGGTGCTGGCCCCTCCCTGAGGGAGACCATGGCTCATAGGGGGGTGAGCAGATGGGTGGGAAAGAGATCCAACAATACCGTCGGCGGAATGAGATGCCCCCGGGGCGTTAGCGCCACCGGGCCTGGGGATGTCAGGAAGAACGGTATAAACATAACCAGATTGAGCGTAGATCGGGTCATATTTTAAAGCTATTTGGAGGGCGGCTTCTTCAGATTGAGGAAAGTGAGAGGCGACATCTTTGCCGATGGGAGACGGGAGGGTGCGAAGGAACCAGTCCATGTAAACCCGATCTTCAAAGGGAGGGGCTCGACATAAGCTGCGTCTTCGTCGCCATTCCTGAACATGGGCAGAAAGGCGTGTGGAAGAGGATTGCTTAAATGAAGTCAAGAGCTTCGTGCCAGTGTCGTATCGGAGAGGGAGCTGGAAGTACGACAAAAAGGCTTGGGCAAGAGTCTCGAATGTGGTATGGGAGGAAGTGGCCTGTTCGACATACCATTTAGAAGCTTCGCCGGTAAGCGTGCGTTGGAACAAACGAAGACGGATGGAGTCATCGGTAATGGAGTTGGAGGAACACCACATGTGGAAAGACTGGACGTGATTGGTTGGGTCTTCGCCATTAAGGCCCTCGAACTTAGGGATATCAGAGGGTAACTTGGTAGGCATAGTGGGCCAGGTAGTATTATGGTGAATGGGTTCGTTAATCAACTGATGGAAATCGGGGAGGCTGAGGCCTGCAATGTACGGCAGCACAGGGGTGGCCGGAGTAGTGGTTGTGACGGTTCCGCTAGAAGTAGGGCCGGCATTAGGCTGGGAAGAAGCCGTAGCGTTGAGCCACAGTCCAAGACCATGTTGGTAAAAGGGGAGGGCCGGGAGAAAAGGGGACTTATGAATGTGGGGAGAGGAAGTCGAGTCAGGACAGAAGGTGGGCAGCTGTGACGATGGCGGAAGTGTGACGGGTCGATCAACCGGAAACTGAGGGTGAAGGCCAAGAAGTCTCCGGGAAAGGCGCCTTGGGGGCGCAATGATGACAGGAAGAAGGAAACCGACAAGGGCAGAAAGGGACAAAATCAAGAAGGTCAAGGGAAGATAAGGTGCGGTGACAATTGATTTTAGAGTCTTTGCCAGGCGGTGTAAACCAGGCGCTTCTTCACTTAGGGTCAGTGTGTGGCGTGCGTTAATTTTAATTTTTAAACCCTTTCCGTTGTTTGAGAGCAAGAAAAAAGTGTGCTACGTAGCTGAAAATAAACCTACAGAGAACAGAAATAAAATGCTGAAATAACAGAAAAATAACGGCTACGTATGCATCTATCTAACCCAAGAAGGTGGGTCTCTCACAACTATGCTTAAAAGAAAGGGGAAAACTATGGAAACACACACAAAGGACGCTCGACAGATCTGGGGTCAAAGGGGACAGAGATCTGGAGGATAAAGCTGCAGACAAGGGGTGCAGGTCACAGCCAAGAGACAGAGGTCAAGGTGGCTGGAAAAAGGGAAATCAGCAAAAACCAGGGGGGCAAGGCGGAGGCCTTCAAAGGAGGTCCAAACAAAACGACGGGAGGTGATTTGAAAGGAAAAGAGGCTGATTTCAATGGATCTGAAAGGGAGGTAACAGATCTGGAAAAGAGGGGGCTGAAGCTCTGAAACCGACGGCTGAAACAGCTGAAAATCTTCCACAAAAAGTGGAGGGTACTAAAGCCCTAAGGGGCTGGGTTCCCACTTAGGTGAGTAAAAACAGATCAGATCTTGAGTGAGCGAGAGTTTGGGAGCAGGAGAAGTGGAAGACCCTGTGGAGAGGCTGGCCAGAACGAGAAGAGTGCAGCAGAAAAAATACGGAAAAGGCGGGTCGCGAGTTCCTGACTGATCGAGTTAATTCGCGGGGAAGCAGTGAAAAGTGCGTCCGAATTCGCGGGTTTGGGCCAGGGTCACGACCCCACGTTAAGAGTTGTTTCGGCGGCAGATTTTCTGAAAAGTTGCCGTCTCAGTTGCGGCTGGTGTCGCTTACCTGCGCAATAGGGCCAGAAACACACGGAAGTTAGAACTTTTAAGTTTTTAGGGTTTTATGTGAGAAAAATGACATGAAAAGAGAAAAACTAAGCAGCTGAAAAGAAGCCCTAGGGCCTGAAGTAGCTGGATATGCAGGAATATGAAAAACGACAGCGGTCGTAATTTAAAACCCGTGTGGAGTCGCCATTTGTTAGTATGAATCCTTCGTCGAAGTGTACGAAAAAGGACCACTTTAGCTACACATAACTAATAGCCCTAACAACAATAATGGCTGGGAGGAAACAAGAAGGTGTATCCAGATCTCCTCAATGGGATGGGTTCTTTGTAGTCCTCAGCACTTCAGATCTAAGCTTTCTCTCTCTTGTAGATGTAGAAAAACCAATGTAGAAGGTAGAGCTCAATGGGAGCAAAATGGCAGAAATGAGACCAAGTGTATAGATCCAGAGTGATCTAATATGCAACAAAAGGTGAAGAATGAAGGGGAAAACCCTCCTATTTATAACAAAATATTGGGTCATTCTAGATCTTGGTGCATGATTAAAATAATGTTAACCAAATCTAGATCCACCTCTATAGAATATTTTATTATTATTTGTTGGAGGGAAAGGGTGTTTGACTTGGGTCAAATCCCTTGATTAGTGAAGAATAAATAAATAAATGATTTATTTATCCTTTTAAGGAAGTGGTTGGGATATAATCAAATAAATAATGATTTATTTAATTAATAGTAGTTGATTTGGTCATATTTAACAAGGAATATTATTTAAATAATTATTCCTAGAAAATAATAAGATAACTATGGGTGTATCTCATTAATTTCTTTGTTTTTGGGTTAAACATGACTGGGAATAATAATTAAATTATGGTTTAATTAATTATTTCATTTGGGGTTTCCTTAATTAACATAGTGAAAGCCTGATTCTCAACAACCAAACTCAAACAATCAAACAAACAACCTTGAGCCTATAACTAGCCTAAAATCACAATTGAGAACTTCAAAGACATATATCCTTTGATAATCATAGAGAGATCCCTCTCTGGACCTAGGAGGGCTAGATCCTAAGGTCCCAAAGTGGTTCTATGTTGTCTCATCTTTTGGTCTCTGTCAACCTGGCCAAAACATGGGAACCCCAACATAATGGCGACTCCGCTGGGGAATTCTGAGTACATTTCATCTTAAACACCCTTTAAACCTCAGAAACTTAGAACTCTGGCTAGGTTGACGGTAAGTCACACCTTTCTTGAATCAGCCTCCATTATTGAATATCCACCATACTCTTAGACAGAGCCTGGAAAGGGCCAGGTAGCCTCCAGATCTCATCCTCTCTTCAGAGGTGACATATCTGGTAAATGCCCTCCCAGTCAATCTCTGGTTGGAGCTTGTTGCTTTAGAGGAGATTCCTGAAAGGTGATAGTGCTTGAGCACTGTGGTGGACAGTGTACCCTAGAATCATCCTAAACCCTCCACCTGGCGACTCCATTGTTCCTAAACGTTAAAGACTCCACTGGTGATCAGTAGGCCTGCTGATTATCTTGGTTTCACATCAGACTCCACTGGGAGACCAGTCCCAAGCATAATGAAAACTCCACTGGGAGACCAGTTCCCAAGACAATATTAACCGCAGTAGAAATAACAAGTAGGGCTAAGCTGCTTGGCTTATAAACAGCACTCTGGCTCACAGAACCATTCATACAAGAGCTTTCCCTGATCCAAACCCACCTGAAACAGTTGATAATCCTGAGAAAATCCTTAAAAGAACATCTATGAGTAGGAGATCAACTATTTCCAGCAACATTCATAGAGCCAATTCTGCACCAGAAGATCTTGCGGCTCTATTAGACCCTCTCTTCGACCTAGACCTTCAAAACAGATTACCTAGAACTAGGTCATTCAGTGTTTCAGACCAGCCAGACACTAGGGACAGCGAAACCCCTCCTTCCACACCACCTGATCTCCACTTTCTCCAAAACTTGGGGCTTTCTCACCCTAGATCTTCTCAACAGACTTCTGCTGGTCCTACCATCCCTGTCATCCAACTACCAGCTGCTCAAGCCAACCCTATACCTCATCAGAACATCATCATGGCAGCCTGGTATGCTCCTCTAGTTTTACCTCAGCCTCTGCTGCCCTTACCAAATGATTATCAATCAAAAATCCCACACTTCCCTGCTAAAGAGCCTACAACAGCACAACAACATGTAGATAAAATGGAGGACTCTTTTGATTATATGGAAATTGATGATGAAACAATCAAAATGAGAATTTTTGCACAGAGCCTGGGGGGAGAGGTTAAAAAGTGGTTTAAAAATATACCTGCTGGTAGCATCAATGATCTGCCTGCTTTATACCAGACTTTCATTAATAAATGGGAAACTAGGGCAAACCCTCGTCAAATCCTAGCAGAATACATGTCCCTTAAGAGGAACACAGGAGAGAGTGTCCATGATTACACCGCTAGATTCAACAGCATTTACAATGCTCTCCCTCCACACATGAAACCTCCACAAGGTATGGCCTTAGCTAAATATCCTGAGGGATTTGATGCTGACATGGCCTATGAGCTTAGGGATAAAGAGTACACCACTTTGGAAGACATGCAGAAAGGGGCAGTAAACGTAGAAGCAAATCTAATAGAGAAGAGGGCAAAACTGAGAGCTGAGAAGAGAGTAACATACAAGGATGACACTATAGCCTCCACTTCAGATCCGAATATTGACAGATTGTCAAAGAATCTGGATAAGCTATGCCAAGTGGTCGAAAAGATGGCTATCACTCAGAACAGGAACCAAAATCAAAACCAAAATCAAAACCTCAGAAGAAACAACAACATTCCCAACAGACAGAAAGAGTCAGATCAGCAAGTCATTCC